>BJFM01002106.1:31472-88172 GCA_016586285.1 Arothron firmamentum | reverse complement strand
ACACACACACACACACACACACACACACACACACACACACACACACAGTCACAACAGCTAAATTGTCCTTGTCTTCCTGTTCGTTATAGGTCAGATCCTGATACTTTGACAGGCATAGGAAATTGACAGTTCAGGACACGTGCTCTGGTTTTAAATGCTGAAGTCGGGACACTAAATTGTTTGTTGCTGCCTGGTTATAAATACTGGGTTTTTGTTTCTGAGGAGCTTGATGAAGCACTTGTGTGTTCAACTCAACTGAATCTGTTGTAACTGTGACAAGGAGCCTGTAAATAGACAGATGCTTTTATTTTCTTCGGTGACTTAAACTTTCAAAAAAATAAAAAATCTGTGCCAATCAATTTGAAAGTGTCTGCAGCCTTCATCATCGGCACTATGTCACAGACTACCGTTACCTCACCAATTTAATCCATGTGTGTGTCTCTCTATATGTGTGAGTGACTCAGAGATTCATTTGCATTCACATTTGCGTTTTATCTCATCATGATCTGGCAGAGTCGAGTGATTCGTTGTCCCTGCTGAGCAGGACCACGCCTTCCTTACCTGACGGCTTAACACACACACACACACACACACACACACAGAGGCATCCACCCCTGTGGAGGCGGATTGTTTGAGGAAGGTTCATAGGTGGTGCTGCAAGTCTGTCTGGTCAGACGAGTCTTCCCGCGTCAGCGAGTGGCATGTGAGTGTGTGTGCACATGTGTGTGAATGTACATCTGTGTGCAAAATAAGTCACAGTACCCAACAGATTAAAGATGTACACACCCATAAATAAATACATAAGCATATTTGATCCTGTGTGTTTGCTGAGAAATTGAGCAAATACGAATTGACGCTGGTTTTGTTGGTGTATCGCTCTTTTGTTTTGCACCTTTTCCTGTCTGTATCCTCCTTTTAATCCTGTGCTTACTGGGCACCCAGCAGTCATACAATAACATGCTTGGAGAAAACTGTCTGATTAAATTTTCAACAAATTTTAGTCTGCAGGGATAATAATGACCCCTACAATTCCCATTATTCTTAAAGTAGTTATTCTTTGTCCCGTTATGACCTGTGCAAAACCATTTCCTCATTCTGCAGCATGAAAACTGTATTTAGTTTGTTGTTTTTGTTGTTACAATTGTCAAAGTTTGCACACTATGCTGCGGGGGACAACTGTTTTCCACTGTAGACCATCTGAAAACACTACCTGCTCACCGAAAATTAACATCTAGCTTCAGAGGCCTGGAATATTTCCCTCAGGCATTTGCAGACAACAATCCAGAGACGCACTGACTAATCCTCTCTCTCTCTCTCTCTCTCTCTCTCTCTCTCTGCAGTCTCCATCTTCCCGATGGAAGCTGAGGCCAGCCCAGCTGAGACCACGCCGCTCTGCCTCACCAAGACCTCTGATGTGCAAGCACACGCCGAGCTGCCGTCCAGCACGACGCTGGGACAACCGCAGAGCCCGGCAGCTCTGCCCGAGAAGGTGTCAGGCGTGAGAAGGAGGTCACTGCAGGACAGCTCGACCTACATTCGATCCAAAATAAAGGTGAGCAAACAGGAAGTGGATTTTTACACATATTAACGCTCTGGATTCAATTTTGCTTATTCCAACACAATAAACAAATGTCACCTATCGATTTCCTTCACAGGTAACTACAGGTGAGCTACCTGCTGTTACTGGCCCTTCCTCACATACCCCCATCTCCAAGGCACCTGCCACGAACCAGTATGTTCCTGCTTTGAAGACCAGTTCTGCTCCACTGGATGCCACCATGGTGACCAGATCAACAGCTCAAAGTCAGAATTCATCATTTGCATGCCAGGTATGCCATGATCATTGATCAAACTCCACCATCGTTTGCAGGACTGCGTGGTTGACCATGACTGTTGTTTGCAGGTGTGCCAGAAGGTCTTCCACCACCAGCGAATGTTGAACCGACATATCAAATGTCACAGCGAGACAAAGAGACACCTCTGCAGCTTCTGCGGAAAAGGCTTCAACGACACCTTTGACCTCAAGCGACATGTACGCACGCATACAGGTAAGATACACACAGCGTCATCTTTACATGCATGCACAATCGGGATGGCCAAGCAGAGTGTGACACCCTTTTTTTTCCCATGCAGGGGTCCGTCCATACAAGTGTACCCTCTGCGAGAAGGCCTTCACCCAGCGCTGCTCACTGGAGTCCCACATGAAGAAGATCCACAGCATCACCCAGACATATGCCTACAAGGAGCGCCGCAACAAGCTGTACGTGTGCGAGGAGTGCGGCCACACGTCAGCGTCTCAGGATGATCTGCTCGTGCACCTGCACGAGCTTCATCCCGACAGTCACCTGCTGAAAGGGAAGGCTGCCAGGAGAACAGGAGGAGGAGGAGGAGGAGGAGGAGGAGGAGGAGGAGGAGGAGGAGGAGGAGGAGGAGGAAAACCTGCTATGACGTCAGCACCAGAGTCTCCACAAAGCACTGAAAGTGATGTTTCCACTGGATCAGCAGACCAGTAGAGGAGTGGGTCACCAGGCCGACCACTGTCCTGAGGAACCAGCGACTCGGGGTTCTGAATGAAGGAGGGATGGAGACGAAGCAGTACAGAAGGGGTGGTGGACTTTGACGTGTGTGTGCGTGAGTGTACATGTGTGTATTTGCCTGTATGGGTTGGGGAAATAATGCCTCAATTATGTTTGATTAATATATATTTTTACATGGAATTGTAATGTGGTTGAGGTTATTGACACATCTTTCACCTGTACCATTTATCCTTATTTCTATTGCATGTGAATATTCATGGTGGGTTTCTCCGTTCAGCATAAATGTTTTTCTATGAAAAATGAATCACTTTTTTCATTAAAGGGAATAATATATAATGTGATTGCAAGTTTTTTTTTCTCTTGTTTTTAAATGGTTGAGATGAGTTTGATCACATCTTTGTGTGATCAAAGATGCTCAGTCCCAATTGTGTTCCCACATAAGTGCTGTTAATGTTAGCTAATCTCCAATTTCACAATACGCTCTGAGCTGAGTCTATAACAGCAGCAGCCACTGCATTTAAATGATGACGAATGATTGTTAGCAGTGCCTGATAGAGCAGAATGCCTGTTCTGGTTGTTCGGTTATTTCTGAACTCCACATTAATCCCTGTGCAAACAACTCTAATAGAGTTTATTATAATAGCTACACCTGCTCTGTGTGTAGCTCCTCTTTATTATTTATTTACCTCCACCAATGAGGTTACGTGACAGCCAGCATCTGTCTGTCCATCTTTCCGGCTATTACCAAAAATAACTTCAAAAGTTATCAACGGATTTTAATGAAATTTTTAACAAATGTTGCGAATAGTTCAAGGAGCAAATGAGTACATTTTAGTGATGTTCCAGATTCTGGAGGGACTTTGACCTTTGTTCTTCCAAGAATCATAAGCCAGGATCAAACGTCAAGGGGCTATGATTATAAAGTAGCCTACTTTTCTATGTAACCTTGTGTAACCACTGCCTGTATATAAATACTCTTCTCCAGGTGTTAGTTGCAAGATGTGGGTAGGAGAGCTGCTTGGCAGAGGGCTGCACTCTCCAAGTGCCTTTCTAGTTTTATATTAGCATTGGACTGGAAATGGTAAGAAGAAAGGAAAATGTTATATTATGTATAAATTCTGGCTTACATCAGTTAATAATGCTCTTTTTATATTTATTCCAGTTATCTCCTGTAGTTCTGAGTTTAGCAGAAGAGGTTGGAAAGGTAAGGTTGGATTCTTGGAATCTGTCAGGTCTTGTTGGAGGATTCCTGCACTTTTACAGCCTGAGGACACGTAGAGGAGGATTCCTGTGACAGCCAGGTAACGGTTTGGAGACGTAACTGATGCTTTTCTGCTTTCCCACCATCTTGTGACCAAAGAGAATTACACTTTCAACTTCTTCAGATAAATTAACGTTCAAAGCTGAGTCATTGTTACTGTTCACTCTTAGCCTCATATTTTTTGTTGCACTACCTCAGTTAATTCTTTCATGTTTTAAAGCAAATTGAACAAATTTTAATTTTCCTGTCTTTAATTGTGTTATATTTAGTAAAATTTAATTTCATGGACAGAAATGAGGTAATTAAAGTGTGTAAGAAAAAAATGTTTTAGAATATTCACATATTTTGTTGGAAAATTAGCCTATATATGATTATGCTTTCCCTAAATCTGTAAAGAAATCTGATCTAATTCTATTTTAGGATTAGTATAAAATGTGAATTGGCGATTAATGTTGTTTACAGCACATTTGAAGAAATCAAGACATATTCCGTATTTTCATGATTTGTTTTTCAACTATGACATTTGTTTAAGACTTTTTCAGCATCTTAAATATTGCATATCATCACAATGAACGCAGTTTGTATTTGTTTAAATTTTCAGCTGTGCATTTTAATTGGGATTTACAACGCCGTCGCCACTAGATGTCGCTGTTTGCGTTTGCGTGCACCGTCCTGCTGTCACGTGACTGTCGTCAACAGGAAGTGCGCTGTTTTTGACTACAAGGCGCCACCAGCGGCGGAAGCGTCTGCAGGCAAAGGTGAGCTATGTTTGTCAACACAGAACCGGTTTATAGTTGTTTTCTAATCGCTTTATAAATGTTGCTCGCTGCAGTCACGTTTTGCAGCTAGTTGGCGAAAGCTTTAAGATTCGTATTTGCTAAAGAACGTCAGCTTTGTTAGCGTTGGCGAAGCTTTTTTCCCACATATTTGTTTCTGTACGGTAAGTCAAGATATGCCGTAAACATCAGCCATACTTGTTGACATATTAAAAGGGGATGCAAGCTTCTCAACCTGTCCGGTTGGGTCGGAAACGCGCACTACCCTCCTGCCCGAATCCAATGTTCCTCAAGTGGCTAACAGAGCTCCGAGACGACGCAAGAGAGAAGGGACAGAAGACCCAGTACACCTACCAGAAGGTACACTACGTTTTGCACACTTTGTTATCGGCATATTATGTATATATTATAAAGTATATATTATAAAGGCGAACACAGGTCGAGTACTTTAATTGTGTCTTTTGCGGTCCATTACATGATGTTATAAAATGGAAAACGGGAAAGTGATCACTTCTAATCTATGTGGGTTTTTTTTTTGTTTTGGTTTTTTTTTTTTTTTTTTTTTACAATTTCAGGCCATCCAGTCTTTGAACAAGTATCCATTGCCACTCAAATCAGCTAAAGAGGCAAAAATTCTTCAGAACTTTGGGGACGGCATCTGTAAAATACTGGACGAAAAACTGCAGCGTTACCACAGAGACAACGGTAAACCATGGCAACATGGGCTTGGTTGTTGTAAAGCACACTTGTCTGCACTTCTTTCCTTCTACTTTATGTCAAGGTCCAGAAGCTCCTATTCATGATTTACCCAAAGGAGTCACTCCTCCTGACCAAAAGGATTACAACCTGGATCCATCCACTAAGGTACAACAGCAGTTTTTGATTCTCATGTCTAATCTTGGTCATTTGCATTTTTGTGTGTAAGATAACATGTCTATTGGCAAAACTATCACATTTGCAGAAAAATGCAAAAGCTGATCAAGATAAAAATGACGGGAGGAAGAAGAAGAGGGAGTATGTACCCCAGAAGAGGTCTGGGGGTTATGCCGTGCTTCTCGCTCTATACAGAGAAACTCGGATCTCTGGGAGCAAAGGTTTTATGTTTAAAATGGAGCTACAGGCAGAAGCGCAGCAGTACTGTGATAAGTCCTTCACAGTTGTAAGTCAAATATCAACATAACATAGAGCACATTTTTTGATCAGGCTGACACTGGAGGCATTCATGTGTTTATTTTTTCCTTTATCTCTGTGCATGCAGCCAGATTTGGGCAGCAAGTACACAGCTTGGTCCTCAGTGAGTACACTGATTCAGAAGAATCTGCTGATAAAGACTCACAATCCAGCAAGGTAAACAGGAACTCTCACATCAAATCCTCAAGGTTTCCTTGTAATATTACATTTTTAAAAATAATCTCTCTGGAAAAACACCCTTTCACCAATAAAACTCTTCATCTTCATTTAGATATTCTCTTACTGAAGATGGTCTGGTGCTGGCAGAGCGATTGGACTCAGAACACATGAAGCAAACTAGCACAGAGGTCGCCAGAGCCAAAAATGAAGGTGGAGACAAGGAAGACAGCCCTGGGGTCGTTGACCTCACTGGCAGCGGTGATGATGAAGACGAAGCCCAAACTAGTAGTGAGGCTGACAGGTTAACCAACAAAGGCGAGAATTCCGAGGGAATGAGCCGGAAGCCGAACGCAGACTGCCTTCTTTCTGGAACCTATGAGATTATCCTGTGTGTTGATGTCATTGAGACCACAGGGTAGGATGCTCTACAGTCATAGGTGGGAGTTTTAAAAGTGACAACACTTGAATGATGTGGCGGTCTGCCTGTGCAGTGGTAGCCATCATCGCAAACAGGAGCTGGTCAAAGAGCTGCAGAGAAACGGAGTGCCCTTCGACATCCGGAAGCTTAACGTCGGAGACTTTCTGTGGGTGGCTCGAGAAAAGGTGTCACCTGTTCCAGGTAGCAAACAATTTTTACTGTCTGCAGCTAACATCCTGCGTCACAATGTTGAAAACTGGTTCTCCTGTTCTGTCTGCAGGTCAGCTACAGGCACCCGTAGGCAGGGAGCTTGTCCTTGATTACATCATCGAGAGGAAGAGGATAGACGACCTGTGCGGCAGCATCATTGACGGCCGCTTCAGGGAACAGAAGGTTGGCATGTGCCTTAGGTATTTAGGCTGCCAACAAATAGAAGTGCTTTGTTTGTGTCAATCACTCTGGTGTTCTTACTGTTCTGTTCAGTTCCGGCTGAAGAGGTGTGGTCTGCGCAAGCCTATCTATCTGGTGGAACTACATGGGAACGCCGCCTCCCACCTGAGTTTACCTGAAACAACCCTGCAACAGGCATTAGTCAACACCCAGGTGTGACTCCTGCGCTCGCCTATTAAAGGAGCAGAGCATCGGTTCCAGTGTTACCTCAGTTACCGTGCAAAAGTACTCAACATGTCATCGCATGTCAGGTGGTCGACGGATTCTTCGTAAAGAGAGTCCAGGATGTAAGAGAGTCGGCTGCCTACCTCACCATCATGACCCGATATTTGACCAAACTGTACCAGGTGGTGCACTTGCTGTATTTGCTGATGCATGATCAGAGTATTCCTCAACACATGCTTTATGCATCTTTAATCATTTTTCTATCTTTCCCTTAGAACCGAACTCTGGTCTGCCGCTCCAGAGAGTTGGAAGGCGACCGAGATGGCGAGGAAGAGCAGGCCGGGACCCCTTCCTGCTCACTCATTTCCTTTGCCGAGTTTAACCACGGTGCCATCAAAAACAAAGTAAGCTACCAAGTCACCTTGCTAACTTTGGGTGTTGTTTGTCTGGTAGTGTGATCTTGTCGTTTTTCCCAGAGTCAGACTGTTAAGGAAGTGTTTGCCAGACAGCTGATGCAGATCAGCGGTTTGTCGGGAGACAAAGCAGCTGCAATACTGGAACATTACAACACTCCTCACAGGTAATGTTTGAGTCTCCTGGCTCATTTCTCTTAGCTTTACTGATTACCATAGAAGTGATTTAAAACAAAACTCATGTAAACCAAAGAATGTGCAAAAATGTGATATACCATTTGGCCAAGCTGAAGAAAGATGTCTGGAATCCTGAGCTTACTTTAATCATTGTTAAGAAGGAGACAATGTAGTTTAAATTGACTCAGGGATATTGTTTGATTTTCAACATTTCCCTCTCCTCAGCCTCATGACAGCGTATGATCAGTGTACCAGCGATACAGACAAAGAAAAACTGCTGTCTTGCATCCGATATGGGAGGCTTAAAAGGTTTGTAGACAAAGCTTCAAACCTCACCATGGTTCAAACAGTAGCATGCTGAACGATACTGTTCGACTTCAACAGCCATCAAATGACAAGTAATTTAGATCATTCTTTTCTTTCAGAAACTTGGGTCCAGCACTGAGCAGAACATTGTATCAGCTCTATTGTACTCCAGGAGCTCTGTCATAGACAAATAATTGTCTCAGACAATAACCTTAGTTTTCCCCATTTTTTACTTGATTAAAATGCTCGAGACTGGGATTTACATGTTGTGTGCAAGGTTGCCATCTTGCGTACTCTATGCTGCTACATCAATAAAGTATAACATTTATATCTGCTGTGTCCATCATTACAAGTTTGGAGTAGAACAAAAAAAAACATGTAGTCACTGCTGAGATGCATGCACATCTGTCAAAAAAACTGTAGCCATACCCACTGAGGTAGAGAAACTGTAAAATCTAATCTAACCATTAAAGTCAATTTTTACGTTTGTCGTCGCCCTCTACTGGCCAGTATAGTGTGTTTTAAGCGAGATCTTAGGTATTGCATTTTTTAAAGCTGTCGTGATGCTTATGAGCCACCAGATGTCAGTATTGTTCTTTATTCCAAATATCCGCTGAACGCAGGTTTTATATAAAACTGGGTGATTAAATTTGAATTAACACTAATTTAAAATATATCTAAAGAGGATGTCTTAGTTAACTTACACAGAGGAGAAGCTGAAAATTGCCTGAAATTTTACTGTAAGACTGATGTGGAAATCTGACCATTTAATGGAAAGACAAAATGTAACAAAAAAAATAGCAACATAGAACAGTATTGTTCTGCATCGTAAATGGTGGGATATTTTGCTTTTTTGAACAACAGGGTGAGGAAAATGACAAACAAAAAGTATGAGTTGTGTTTCCGAAAACGATGAAGGCAATTTTACAAATTTCTACACCCCAAAGTGTTTAGCAGTCTCAGGTGGACATGGTGACTCCTGCACAGATGATAAACGGAAGTGAGTAAATGGAAACGTCCTACCTTTTCCTTCAACCACCTTCACTCTGGTCCCTATCATGACAACACCTGTTATTTATAACAAAAAAGGAATATAAAACCTGACATTTAACAAAGTGCCATTTCCATTGTTCTATTTCAAACTGGTGTCATCAAGTATGTCTTCAAAATTATACTCTCATGCCACACAATCAATGAAGGAGGCACTGTTTTCTGCATGACTTTAGGACACTATATAAGAAATACACTCTTTAAAGACCTTAAAATAGACCCATGTCTGAATCATTAAATTATCCAAACAATGCAAGTAGCATTCAAGTAAAATATCTTTTTTTTTTTTTTGCATGGTCAGACAGAAAATGTAGATATTGAATCCAATAACCTGCTACATACTTTAGTGACTACACAAACATGCTGGCTCTTTCACTGTTCATCTGGGCATGTGAGTATTATGTTGTACACAAGACAGTTCTGAAAGAAAAAAAAAATTACACACCCTTTAACTCAGTCTGAATGGTCAAATGATCGAACAGGAGCAAGAAGGGAACTGTCCCAAACTGCAGCTTGGTCCAATGGTCCACATCACAGAGCAAGCCGGACTCCATCTCTGATTCAGAGACACCTTAAATCAAAGTCACCTCCACAGACACGGATCCTCTGTTTTGTTGCTGGGGTCTGTTTCCCCTTTGCAGACCATGAGATAAAATTAAAAGTAACATGGTGAAACGTCGCCCATGTGTGGAGAAAATGCAACAGTCCTTCCTCTCGGTTCCCCGATCAGTCCTTAAAATTTGGCAGGGGAGTCTTTGCGTTCAAATGTTAATCCATTAACTATCCATCGCTAAGTGGTGCTCGCAAGCCACCCAAGCCAGGCATGCTGGGCATTCCTGGGACCCTCAAATCCTGAAGGAGAGCAGACAAAATCAAATCAAGGTGCCCTCTGCTGCTTAGCTTCTGATAACCACACCTGCCCCAGCATTTATTAATCAGGCATGTCGATGCAGAGTTTAGGTGGTGGGACAAAGTATTTCCCAGGACTCTGTGTGATCACCACACCCGTCTTCTTGTGGAACATGGGAGCGATCTTTGGTGGCGGTTCAGGAGCAGGGACCTCTTCAACTGCCTCAGGGTCCTCACTGCGTTGGAGATCGTAGGAGACATTGCCATATTCCCGCAGAAAGGGGAGGAGCTCCAACAGGAAGTGGCAAAAATCTTTGCGGATGCCAAACCACCCTGGAGTGAGATCAGGACATTGTAGAAAAATGTTTTTAGAATAACAAGGAACATTTGTAGTATGTGAACATCCACAATTCAAGAGGTTGAGTCATGCTGATTGATGCCAAGCAGAACTATAATGGAAAAGTATAAATATAGGATCATCTACATAATGTACAAAATACATGTTCCCACTATGGAAAAGAAAACAAAAAGAAACACTTAACACTCAGTGGAATCTTTTATCAGTGCAAAGCACCTTACTGGCTTTAAATACTCACAGTGGTTCCCCCCTTTCTGACCAAATGTTGTGGCCATGAGTGTGAGCAGAGAGAGCCAGAGTGGAACAAACACACACACATAGCTTAGGCTGTTGTGTTCATCCAGCTTGTGCACCAGAAGGATCTGAACAGACAAATTTTACACATCAAACACAGACTGCTCCATAAAGCTGTAAATATGAGATTGTGTCCTTTCTCTATTGAAATTGCAGATCAGTGGGTGTATTTAAAGCAAAAACTCACCTCAAAGGTGAGGAGAGGCACGACAATAGTCATCCAGCTGATTGCCATGGTGATGTGAGTTCTTCGTTGCTCTGCGATGATGTCAATGGAGCGAAGAAAGAGGACAGACCAGATAATGTAGTAGAGGACGACGAGGCACAGGAAGGACATCAGGATCCACAGTGGGACACACACCACCTGCAGCACGCATGCAGATTTTTTTTTTTTAAATAAAGAGCACATTATCAACAACTGAAAGCAACATAATCAAAATATCTCTAAAAACTTAAAAAAGAAAATGGATGAACACTCGGGTTGTGCCTCTTACCAGCCATGGCCAGTTGATGATCCGGTCCAACCTCAGAGCAATGAAGATGAACTGAAGAATATTCACTGAACACAACACTTCCAGCTGAAAAGTGATAGAAGTGATGATCAGGACTGTAATATTTATCAGGAATCATTTTTCTACAAACATCAGGTTCTTTACCTCCAGAGATCTGTCATGCCTAAACCCCCAGACGCATGCTGCTACGGAGACGGGTGAAACGAAGAACAGAGGCATAAAGACGAGCAGCCAGAAGTAGTTTCCTCTCGCCACGCGGTCGCACACCAACACTTCAAACATCAGCAGCAGGACATGTAGCCCCACAGCAATTAGCATTGCTTTGAACTCCACACATGTCTCCCCTTCAGCCCTGCCAAAGCATAGTTAAAACATCAGAAAGTGCCTCTGACAATAAAAACTCTAATAAGTTTAGAAGGTAATTCATAAAACAACAACAGACGAGTGTGCCTGCTGTCTACCTGTGGGTCTACCTGTATTGGGGGTTGTGTGCCCAGACTCCAGTACCAACGGCAGCCCCAATGATGACCAGAAGCTTCCACAGCCATATGGGGGTGAAAACGGCCCAGTAACTCCACTGGATGACTCCATCCAGCCGTAACGACAGCAACACAGAGAAGAGCAGCAGACAGGAGTAGATCAGGAACTTACTGAAAAAGAAAGAATTGTTGACAGTTGAATACAATATTAGGGATTTCTCTTGGGATTATTGTGAATGCCTTACTATTCTGAGAAAAGAATTCCCAAGTCCACAAACCTCAATGTGTTACTTAATAGTCTGTCAATGGAGAGTATTTTAGCGCATTCTTACACACAGCCTTAAAAATTTTTTTTCAACATTTCAATATATAAGACCTATTCTTGGGCTATTTGAATGTAAATAAGTAATCTTCAATGTTGGTTCATTTAGCATGTTAGCCGGGCCTAGCTAGTCAACGCTCGTTGCGTTCTTTTACTTACACAATTACATTAACAAAAACTTTATTATGATTACCGGCTATCATTCCACGCTCACAGACATTTCAAGAAATTCCGTATGTTTTCGTTTAGCACTGTTATCTTGATAGAATGCAACTAACGTCGGTGTATCGTAGCTAACGTTACCTGGGATTGAAGTCCTGAAACAGTCCTCTTAAATT
The DNA here is from genome assembly GCA_016586285.1 of Arothron firmamentum. Taxonomy (NCBI): domain Eukaryota; kingdom Metazoa; phylum Chordata; class Actinopteri; order Tetraodontiformes; family Tetraodontidae; genus Arothron; species Arothron firmamentum. The sequence goes on along the minus strand of BJFM01002106.1, from coordinate 76,117 downwards.
CATGGTGTGAAAATGTCTCTTCAACCAGACAACATTAATTCACCGTTACATTAGCCGCGTTTACCCCATAATCTGCATCTTCTCCATAGTTATTCTGGCGAAATAGAATTTTCTTAGTCAGTTTCACTACGATTCTCGACTAGTGTGTGTTTTGCTTTTTTTCCTTTTCCTCTCGTCACGTGACGACTCCATATTTGTTTCCGAAGATCCCCGAATCAATTCCGAAGAACCAACTTCACGGCGTGGGTTTATTTACTCACGTGTTTAGACAGAAAACTTGAAGAATATAAATACAGAAACATTGCGTTTAAATCAAGAATACCTTGGCTTCAAAAATTATACAAACAAGTTTAAATCTAGCTACATTAAACTGTACCACCACTTGAGATGCAACATCATTTCAGGTGGCTATTCAGAAATCTCGACGTAAACAGAATGCAATTTCCATTCGAAATGTGCATTTCTCAGGCATTTAAATACAGAAGACTTAATTGAATAACACCATAATAGATAAGTGTATATGTTTCAAATGTCCAATATGCTTAAAGTACTCAGGTGATTTTATTGCAAGAAAAGATATGAAAATTCCAAGCTGTCACATCAATGACATGCAAATTTTAGTACACTGAAGGCATTTTATAAAAGTTAAGCCTGAGGTGATCTAGCCTAAAACAATATGACACATTCTTACAGGGATTTCCATCTTATTAATTATTATAGTTGTATTTTTTTTTTTAAGTCACATGTTGCATATTAGTTCATGTTTACACCACAGCCAGAACCCCTGTGTTTGCCTGCAGGGGTATACTCTGACTTCGGCCACATCTCTTCCCTTTCACTATCATACATGACTTTTAAATTAATATTTGTGCTACAACCACAAGGCACAAAATCAGCACAGCGATGGAATACTGTCTGGCGGAACCGCTTGAGTTAGGTGATGTCTCATTTGGTGACAATATTTAAAGTGTAAAGAAGAGGTCCATGTGGCGTGTGTGAATTTTTACGTTACCACATCCTCTTTTGCAAGAAACAAAGGCTTGTTTTAATGCATTTGTTTGCAAAAATTCTGTCTCACTTTTAAATCTAGCAGAGGGCATGCGTCATTCATGAACCAATTCATAAACATGATTTATTAGTCTTTCACATTAAATAAAGTTTAACATTTTTTTCAGTCACAGAAAATCAACACCGGAATTAAACAGCATTTTAAAATCTACATGGTTTACAAAAAGGTGACTATACAACAAAGGAATGACCATTCCAGGCTAACACGAGCAGGGTACTTTATGAAGATTCTGAAAACGTGGCAGCAAAACAAAAACTTCTCCCTAAAAAGGCACCTAGTCAAGGTGCGATCCTGTTCAGCATGGATTCAGATACACAAGATTCCCGCACAATGATGGCTAATCACATGACAAGTGCAGTGTTAGCAGGATTAATAAAAATATACATTAATGAAGGAAGTTACAGTCAATATTTGATAAATAACACAAAACAGAAATCATGATAGAAAAACTGTGGAAAAATACATTTTGTAACACAAGAAAGAGGAATAAAGGAAGTATAAGGGTGTTTAAACTGCATTAGATGGTGATGGTAACAGGCTATTGTGGCAGTGATGACACCGCTTGGGTTTTCTATCCTAGACGTTTGTTCCTGTAGGTCAATTTAATTACCAACCCTATTGTTTGTTTTGCAAAGCAGAATCTGGGCTGCAAATTATAATAAAAAAAGATGACAAACTGGCAAATCTTCTGGTATAGCTCAGTGGCAAGCAGTATTTTACTATTTCTTTAATGACCCCATGCTTCTTCACCACCCTCCTCCTCCTTCTCTTCAGTGCACCAGCTCCAGCTGACTGGTGGAGAACGGAAGAACGCCGCTGACATAGTAAGCAATGCCCAGAGAGAGCAGGGCGATGACCACCAGCAGCAGCAGGACCCTCCAGAAGCCCAAGTCCTCCACAAACTCCTGCCAAGTGGTTCTGAAGCTAGACAGCACACCCTCGCTGCTCTGAAGGTTGGGGTTCAGGAGAGAGTGGCTCTCCATGGCACTGAGACACACAGAGCAGTCATGAAACAACAATTGGGCCAGAATTTTACGGCTTGTCACTGTTATTGGTAACCGTCAATAATAAATACACTTAGTTACGCAACATCCATCATTCAATTTCTACACACAGAGTCTTCACAAAGTCTCTCAATCCATGCTCTTCCACACTTACCTCTCACTGTCAGCCATCTGCATGGTCTCCAGTTTGGAATGGGGTCCTCTGTTAAAGCCTTTCACCTCCTGCTCCTCCAAACCTTCAAGGAGACGGATGGCATCCTTGTTGACTCCACGTCTCTTTGCCAGCACCAATGGGGTGGATCCATTGTGGTTACTTAAACACAGGATGGTGATTAAAAGTCAAACAACAAAGGAGAAAAAAACAAACACAAATGCTGTTTTCCTTTTTATTTTGCCCCAACAAAAAGTGAACTAAAACCAAAGTTCTGAAATTATACTCAGCACCATTTTCAAATTTTCTAAAAGAAATTTGAGGAAATTAAAAATGTAACTTTTTTTTTTTTTGGGGGGGGGGGGGGGGGGTGAAAACTGTCACAATTTGAGAAAACATTTCCTTCTCTCAGCTGAGAGAATTTCAAATCTTACCAGATGTCAATCTTTAAACCATTGGAGACCAGAAACTGTATGGTATCAACATGGCCACACAGGTGAAGCGCTGTATTTCCTTGGTAATCGGTCGCCAGCAGATCAGCCCCAAACTTGTGCAAGAGGCGACAGATGTCCACATTGCCTCGGGCTGCAGCCAGGTGTAGGCCGGTACGCCCCCGGTTGTCACGGATGTTGGGGTCACATCCTGTCTCTAGGAGCCTCTTGGCGAAAGGCAGGTCTCCATCAATGCAGGCCTGCAGCAGAGGCACGTTGGTCTGCGACGAGTCGTTGATGAAGACATAGGACATGTCCGAGTGGGTGTCAGAAAATTCCAGCGTACCTGAAGAGAGGGAAACCACATTAAGCTATGCTGACTTAGTGTTTTGGCCATTCTCATTTTGACAATTTTACGGTAGAGTTGATGTTGCTACGAAAATATGTTGGTACCATTGGTTGGTGGGAATGCGTACCAATGCTATCTCATTGTAGATTTCGGGAAATACACATACACATTTCGGGAGACATATATTCTGAAAGTTTACCATTTCCAATCTAACTATGCAAAAATATATAATTATTTTTTCTTTGAACATTTAATACGCAACTATGTAGTGCGCTTCTCTTGAAAACGTATTAAATTCACTCGATATTAAACACCAATAACAAGTCATCTGAAATAAATTACGCACTTACATATATGGGTCTAAACCTTTGAAAAGTGTATTTTATTCTTAGACACAGCTAAAAAGCTGCTCAAATATTGTCTTTACACATCTGGCCTTTAAATTAATGATGTAGCTTACCTAGTGGCTAAGTGGCTAATTCCAGCAAAAAGAAAATTTTAGCTAAAAAGTACAAATACACGAAAATACCAACATAAATTTCAGGACAAGCTTATTGTTTTCGGGAATTTGATTCGTCTCATGTAATGACTTGTCATATTGTACAACAAAAGAAAGGTGATATAAGCAGACACTAATTGTAGAAAAGCTAGTGTAGCTAACGACAGCTAACGTTCAAGGAAAATAATTAAAACAAATTAATATATTATACAATAATGGAAGAAGAATAAAATAAATGTAGAAGTGAGCTATTCTGTCGTATTTACATAATCTCACCTGTTGATATGTCCCTAAATAGAAGAAAAAAATATTCGCAGCAGCACTAGCGTTACCAGTAATGTTGTTGTTGTGATGTCGAACTTCCGGTTTCCTTAGGATAATGTAGTGGGCTATACCGCCACCTAACGGTCACTCGGAAACCACGTCATTCTGTGTACGAAGCGGAATTATGACCTCCACCAAGGAGGTGATGTGACAGAAGACGTCTTTCTGTCTGTCTTTTTAGGAACTGTTGATTATGAACCAAGAAACAGATGATTAAATTTTGGTGTCGTTCCGGAAGGACTTTGACCTTTGATATTACATATACTGCACACACAAACACACACACACACACACACACACACACACACACACACACACACACACACACACACACACACACACACACACACACACACACACACACACTAGATGTAAGTCACAATATATGGGGAAGTGAGCTGCTTGGTGGAGGTCTGTGTTCTCTAAGTACGGTTCTAATTTGATTAAACACGTAACAAACATTTATGTAAAATTCAATAATACAATCATTGGCATATTAAAAATATCGACTTTGAAATTAACACAGGCTTTGTAAAACTTTTTTAAGATCAACATGATAAATGGCAGTAAAACAAAAAATCTTACGATAGAATTACATTTTAATGATGTGAAAAAACAAATGTCTCCTGGTTACATCTTACATGCTGCAAATCTTATTAGAAAGAACTATACATGAGAAATATTCAGTTTAAAGACTTTATTTCAAAGTGAGCACAGAAAACAACACAGTAACAGACGTGTTATTGTTTCATGGATCCTCTTTGAGGAAAACTGCAATTCTTTTCGGTCATTCCAGGCAATTTACTCCATAAAGCATCTTAGGTTTGGAACATGGGCTAAGGACCAAACAAACAATAAAATCAGTTGCTGCGTCTGTTATATCATCAAAGGTGAATATATTTTTCATATAAAACAATCCTAAAGGCATTCTTTCATAATATTTAATGTACACATCATTATCTTCCCATTCCCTCCAATCTCAGTACTTAATCCAGGAAATAGTTTGATGCCTTAAGTAAAATAATTACAGTCTAGATTACAAAACAAAAGGCCGGCAAAATAATAGAGCAAAAAAAGCAAAACAATAGCAAAATGTTACATGGTAATAACATCAGGGCTACCAGCAGAGAGAGAAATTGGGGTGGAAAATAAGACTGAAAGAGAGTAGCGTGCTTGATACAGTGGACATAGTGGTTACACCTCACCCAGAAGCTTTTACTGTCCAAGCATAATGGTAAATAGATTTATTCAAATTCTTTCTCCACGATGAAAATTTAATTTAATCTTGGAAGTTTTGATATTGAGTTGTTTACAAAAAATATTTCCTTTTAAATCACACGCAGAATTAAAAATTTAGCATCTAAACTTTCTTTAAAAATTAAATTTGGTTTCAAAGATCAACATGTACATCTGCTTTAAAATCTAAGGACAGAAAAGACTGGAGGGAAAAGAGAGAAAAATATAGAAGAAAGCATCATAACCTAAACATACTTTGCTTGAAAATGCAGTTGCGATATATACAGCAATGATTAAAAATCTGTGTTTGGTGTCCTGTTTCTATAAAACACTTTTGGTCACAAAGTTCAGATGAAAGTCTGATGGTAAAGAAAAACATGCCCCTTGACCTGTTTCTAACTATTGGAGTTCACGTCAGTGCAATATAGTGTATATGAATGTGTAAGTAAAGCACCAATGTCAAATACAAAGGGATCTCTCGTTTGTTAAACATTAAAGATGCATAAAAAATGTCAATTTCCTGCTGGTGATTTTGCATATTTTGCATGATAAGAGACAGAGTTCTATAACTTTTTTCTTCCTTACATGCAGAACATGCAAAAGAAAATTCCATTTTTCAAGACCAAAAATAGCAGTTGGTGACAAAAACGAGGAGATAAGAGTAAATGCGTGCAAACATCCATTTCAGCTAGATCAGTTCAAAATTTTGTCACTCTGGCATTCAACTTGTCGGACTGAACTGACTCATCTGAAGCGGATGCCCAGTCCTGCTATGTGTAAGCGGTGTGGTGCCGTCCGGAAGGGTCGCCACTCTCCGAGGTAGCCGAGAGTACCAAAACCTTTAACGAGAAAATGCGCATAAAATGGACACAAAGAGTATTAACAATAGCACCAGTGTCAGTGTTAACTGAGAGAAGAGTGCTTACACAGCAGCCCTTCTCTTTCTACTTCCTCCCTTAGGAATTTATTTAACAAGATATTAATATCTAAATTGGGTGAGAGCTCTACAAATGCAGCTGTTTTGAATTCTGAAAGCACCAGTAACCTAGGAGAGGGACTCATTTTATAGTCAGTCACGTGTTCTTGATGATTCTGAACCTCATCCACCCACCATTATCGCCTTCTACTACTACAAGAGCTTGCTGCAGACTTGGCAGCGGCTGACTTTGGAGCGTTCCTGGCCTCCCTTTAGGGTCTCCTGTGATGGCGAATAGATGAACTCCTGGTTGGGGTCCACAGTGGTGAGCCAGAAGCTGTATTTATTGGCAAAGTAGTGGCAGGTGCCTTTGGCGCCGTTGCACTCGATGAAAGGTGTCGCACGGAAATCCTCCAGGCAAGAACCGGGAGACACCAGGGACTGTCCACCACCCTCAGCCCCTGCTGCTGTGTGCTGGAGAGGGGAGATGGAGAATTTGCTTCCAGAAAAATTGACTAAAGATTTCACCATTTTGGGCTGAACTGTTGTATTAATAAACATTTTTTTAGACATTCTTTTAGCGTTTAATTTACCATGAGGAAGGAGTATCCTATCCAGAGGCTCCTCCAACCTGGAGGACAGTTGGGAATGGTCGTGTCCTGACTGTGGACTGCCACAGCTTGAGATGGAGCCTCACACACTGAGCACCTGGAGGAACAAAAAGTCGTATTACCAGTCTGCATACATTTAACAGTGCACACAGCACTACAGCATCATGTGGTACCTGCTAATATAAGCCTGTATTTGTGCCTCGGCTACAGGCATCATGGGTATGGATGCCGTTGTGGACAGCCAGTAGGACTTGTCATTGCGGCTGGCGTAGTAGCAAACCTCGTTGGGGGAGCAGTAAAGGAAGGGGATGGTACTGAATCTAGGAAGGCAGGACCCAGGTTGTCCTGGAGGGAAATGGGAGGAGTGTAAAATCCTTTAATTCAACCTAAACAGTGTTGTTGGATCTGTCATGGAAAAAAGTTACACTTGAAAGTGTTGGTGGAACATACCGAGGTCCTGGTTGTGTGCCTTCTCCTGTCCCTCTACATACAGCAGACTGTATCCATCCCAGAGCTTGGCCATACCCTGAGGACACATGGGGACCTGGGAGTCCTGGCTGTGCTTCACCAGAGTGTAGCCAATGCTGTAACTGCGGCCAACAGCACCAGGAGGGCCTGGGGGTCCGCTTTTGCCAGGAGAACCTAAAAGTTTAGCCCATGTTAGTGGAATCAGCAGTTTTTGTTGTGGTAAATGTTCCCTGCATGGTTGTGACCTTGGTCTCCAGTGGGTCCGGGAAAACCAGGAGGTCCAGGATCACCTATAACTCCAGGGAGACCAGCAGGTCCAATCCTGCCAAGTGTGCCCACACCACCAGGGCGACCTTTAGCACCTGAAAAGGAGGAGTCAGTGTTTTAACATGATTATTAGCAAAATCTATGATGATTCTATAAAATTCTACTCTGACAAATATGAGGGAACACAGGTGGGTAGCAGCTAGCCAAGCTAAATGTAAAGCTAAAATAAGTATTCAGATACAATTACTTAATTTAATTCAGTGTTTGTTACTGTTAAAATATTTGCAGCTCACTGTTTCAGCAGGGTGACTTCAGTACTTACCTATGCCTCCTGGAATTCCAGGTGAACCAGGGTCTCCTGAGACACCGTCAGTTCCTTTTTCACCTGGATAACCTGGGTCACCAAACTGTCGCACATAACCTGTTGGAGGAAGTGTGACTCCAGGGAAACCCTTCTGACCAGGACGTCCTGATGAGGAAAAGATAGGGGGCACGAGATCAGAACATTTTATTGTGCACGTCCTGTGCCATTAGTCATCTTATAAAACTCGACTTGTTCAAGGTCAGCTTACCTCTAAATCCCTTGGGCCCTTTGTTTCCATAGTAACCAGGATCGCCAGGGTACCCTTTCAGACCAGGAGCACCGTTGAAGCCAGTTTCACCTTGTGCTCCTGAAAAGCAGAGTCCATTAAAAACTTTTCCAACCGTCTTTGTTTGAAAAGCAAACATGGATGTTTCTCATTCCGACTGCATCACTTCACCTTTTAAACCAGAACTACCGGGAGCTCCAGGGCCTGCTGGCAGTCCAGGTTCTCCTTTTCTGCCAGGGGAGCCAGGAAAGCCTGGAAGGCCAGAGTCACCTCTGTCTCCTTGAGCTGTGCCTGGACCAGGTGGGCCTGGAGGTCCTGGACGACCTTGGAAACCTGTAAAAGAAAGAATAGGACTGGTAAGTGATCATTTAAGGAAAGCAAAGCAATAGAAATACATAGAGTAGTAGAAAGTAGAAAAGAGTGATTAGAGGAGATGTATTCACCATATTGTCCATCAGGCCCAGGTAGGCCAGGGTCTCCTGGAGGCCCTTGAACATCCGACCCAACAGTCTCACCAGGCAGTCCAGGGCGACCTGGGAAGCCTGGAAGTCCAGAAAGACCTGAAACAGAATCAAAACAAACATTATTTAAAGGGAATAATTTCATTCACATTAAGTGCACATAACTCTTCTAAAGTCTATTTCACCTGGTTCTCCCCTCCCTCCCTTTGCTCCAGGGAAGCCTGGACCTCCAGGGTATGAGACGCCCCTCTCTCCTTTCAAACCAGGAATACCTGGGGCACCCGGGATACCTCCTGCACTCACACCTGTAAACAAACGTGTTTTACAGATCACCATTTAAATAGATTCATTGGAAACCAGGAAATGAACAGTCCCACATGTAAGGGTTAGTGTCTGGTTGTCCCCCATCCACATTAACTTCTTTTTTATTTATTCATTTGCTGCTGAAAGTTAAAGTGTCAGTTAGTTTTTTGTGTGCATAATTAAGACTGTACCTGGAGTTCCAGGGAGGCCTTTGGGTCCAGCAAGGCCGTTAAGTCCATCCAAACCAAGGGCTCCACTAAGACCTGCAAAAGCAGAGCAAATGTTTAGCCCCATTTGTTTTCTTGTGTCACCTGGAGACACAAGCTAGCAAGCAAGTAGTCACTCTCTCACCTTTAGCTCCAGGACCTCCAGGACCTCCAGGCAAACCTGGGCTGCCATCAGCTCCTCTTCTTCCTGGATAGCCAGGCTGACCCTTTGGTCCGGGAAAACCTATGGAACCTGTGGAGCGAATAGAGGAAATAGGTTAAGATCTAATCCTAGCATCTTCTTAATAAGTTAGTCACGCTCTCATTCTCACCTGTTGCTCCAGGCTGTCCTCCCTCGCCAGGACCTCCCTTCAGCCCAGGAAAACCTGGGCTTCCTGGAAAACCATTGTCACCAGGGGGACCATCATTACTGCGGCCGCCTGAGGAGAGAAATTAATCCAGTGATTTCATAGAAAGACAAAATGATAACCTAAGATAAACTAATAAGAATCAAAAACATACACACAAACACAGACATATACATAGTGAGATTATTATTTATGATAATATATTTCAATCTACTACACAGGAACAAAGGGTTTACTAAGACTAAGTATGGTGTTGCTTACCTGGGATACCGGGTTCTCCACGTTCACCTTTGGCTCCTGGTCCTCCAGGATAAGCATATACCTCTCCAGGTTGACCTGAATCACAGAAAAATGGAATGTGAAGACCTATCCATAAGGCTGGAAGGCTAATGGTGTCATGGACGTCCAGTATTAAATGCACATCTATCAATTCACCTTTACTACCAGGTCGACCATAACTTCCAGGTTCTCCAGGTAATCCAGGAGCTCCATCATCACCCTGAAAGAGGCCATCAGAACTTAAATCTCATTGGTTCAATACGCAGGGTGTTTCAGATTGCAGTATCTTCTTACCCTTAATCCAGATGAGCCAGGGAAGCCCATGATTCCAGCTTCACCCTTTGGTCCTGGGAAACCTGGGCTTCCTGGTTGTCCAGGATACCCAGGCTGTCCCGGTTGTCCCTTGGCTTGTTCAGCAAATCCAGGAAGTCCAGGTACACCCTGACGTCCAGGCAGGCCTGGCAGACCTTTGTCACCTACAATTAGACAGAGAGAACATTTAGTGATGAACGTGTAGTTTTAGAGTTACGGAGTCAGGATGTAGTGTTACCTCTGGGTCCAGGGAAGCCAGGAAGGCCATTGCCTCCAGGGGTTCCAGGTTCTCCTTTCTCAGCAAACTGTGATGGATATGGAGGAGAAGGCAAACCAGGAAGACCAGGGTATCCTCTTTCACCTGCAGAGATACCACTCAAGTGTTCAGACAGCTATCTTATGATAGCAGTTTTTATTCAGTTATTCGTCATCAATTGTGCAATGATTGACGCTCAACCTTTCTGTCCCGGGTATCCTGGACCACCAAGGAGACCATTTCTTCCAGGGCCTCCAGCTTCTCCTTTCCCTCCTGGAAATCCTGGGGATCCAGGACGGCCCGGCAGTCCAGGGAAACCCATCAGCCCTCCGAAACCGCTCTCCCCTGATGAAGGACACAGTTAAATAATCAGGTGGTGTTAGAAATAAGTTATCCCTTTACAATAAGTAACAGCTACAATCTACCCTTTCGTCCTGGAATTCCTGGGATTCCCTCTCTTGTTCCTGGTCCTGGAGATCCAGGGGGTCCTGCAGGCCCTGGGCCTCCAGGGAAGCCCGGAAGTCCTGGTGTTCCCTTTATTCCAGCAGGCCCTGGGAAACCTGGATTTCCTCTCTCTCCCTTACGCCCAGGGAAACCTGGTTGTAAATGGATGACGATGGAAAAAAGTTATGTTAGACTTCAGTCACAACTGGTGAAACTCACTCCAATCATAAATTGTGGGTAATACAAACAGATAAAAATACAGACCAACATACTGGGATTCACATAATCTTATCTAATTTACCAAAGACTTACCTTCACTAATATAAATGTACACACAAGCGTCGCACATACAATTTGACAAATAATGAACCATATATTTATGCATGTTTCAATACATTGTTGTATTTCAGCTGCAATTGCACTTACAAATCAAGAATGTCACTGAAGTGATAAAATTGTTTCAATTTTTTGGAACGTACATAGTTCATGCATCATTGGAATAAAATTACAAATAAAGTGCAATTCCAGACTGAATTAGCAAGGCTCACGTTAGCACTACAGTGTAGCATTCTATGTGTTATGGTTAACATTCTTAAAAAGAGGGTCCATTTTAAACACACACACACATTTGGCTAATTTGATGTCTGTTGACTCGTCTCACACAACATAACACTTAAGCTCTTTTTAAGAATGCATCAAATGCCTCCTCTCTCATTTAACAAGCTGCATTGTTAAATAGCTTTGGCACCAAAATCTTCAGCTGTCACACAAGTCGGCAGTTGCATCTAATGCAATAAGTGCATCAAGTAAAGATGCTGCGATAAACTAGGGTTAGTGTTAGCTGTAAATCAGACCTGAGCAACAAAACCAAATATCACAATATTTGGAAATATGATATTTCTTTTATCATATTGAAATAATATTAGAACAGTATTGGTAATAGGGTTGAAGCAAAACTGATCTGGAAGATAAAAATGGGTCATATTGCTTTATGAAAATATTACAAATTGATATTCTTCATAAATATATCATGATATTAAAAACCTATATTACTTTGGATAGACATTTTTGCTGCACAGATGAAAAAGATGAGAGCAGGCAGATATTCTGAGGAAAGCTGCCAAAGCATTTAGTCTAATAGCTGGATAATGGAGGGACAGAGGCGCTGGATGAATGGATGGATGGATGGATGGATGGATAGGGAAAAGAGTGTCTCACCTGGGCAGCCTAGACAGCGAATGACCCCACATCAAGATAGGGATGGAAGGATGAGAGGATGGATGCAGATAATGACGGTGGAGTATAAGAAGGAGGGAAGAAAGGAGGAAGAAGGGGCACATGACAAAAACAGAGATACAAAACAGGAAAAGAGCACATTGTTTTGGGTGATGAAGAGTTGATGTACAGAACAAGAACAAACTGGTGCTTTGGAACTGGAGGGATTGTGAGAGAAGTGCAGTGATAGAAGGGAAGAATGAAACAACACTGGTAAAAGGGAAGTGGTGAAGGTGTAAATAGAAAATACATTTTTACACAAATAACTCTAGAATTAAATGGACAAATTTTTGTGCTTTAAAAATATTGCTCTCAAATGATTCCATGCTCATCACCTGGTGAACCTGGTAATCCCTGATTTCCGGGAGCTCCAGGACGACCTGGTATGCCACCAGTGGGTTCGCCTGGAGGTCCGGGTGGGCCAGTAATGCCAGGAAGACCATCAATTCCACGTTCTCCTTTTGAACCAGGAATACCGATCCGGCCATCCCCACCTAAGGAAGGGAAAAATGATCAGAAATACAACCGCTTCTGCTCATCAGTTATTGAAATAGCTCTCTTTACCCACCAGGTCGTCCAGGGCTTCCAGGTGTCCCTGGTAGACCCTTATCTCCTGGGAATCCAGGTGAACCGTCCCTTCCAGGATTTCCAAAAGTGGCCCCTAGTACCTCTCCAGGCTCGCCCTTGGCTCCAGGAATACCTGGAGCACCATCCTTCCCACTTGGAGCATCAAAACTCTGTCCTGGAATTCCTGGAACTCCAGGGTCACCTCTTTCTCCAGGGAAACCTGTGGAGGACAGAGCACAACACTCTTTTACAAAAGCAAAACATACTTCCAGGTTTTCAAGGTGCAAAAAACTAATAATGAATTATTCTGAAACACTATCAGCCTTTTCTGTGATCAAGACCTTTTCACCAGGCTGAAAATGTATTCATATATCCTGACCTTGTGGTCCAGGCTGGCCACCAAAACCAGGGTCTCCCCTTTCTCCTTTGGTACCATCCAACCCTGGACGTCCTGAACCTCCGGAAAAACCTGGCTGACCTTTGGGGCCTAATAGTTGCAGACATACACAGCTTCAAAGACTTGCAGTAAGTGCATGAAAACATTTCATCTGCAGGTCTTAAACTGTCCCCGGTGTTACTCTTTAATCATCAAATGCATAAAGTTGTAATATGGGTAAGTAAGTAACATAAGTATGTTTTCTTCACAAATATATTATACATACTGCATTTAAATTTAAATTCAAAAGTTGAAGAGATGATGAACTAGGCTTCTAGGCAAAGGCATTTGGGATTTAAAATACTGCCAGGATTAAATAAAAAGTGCAGGTTTCATACCAGGCCGTCCAGGTATCCCAGGGATACCAGGATTTCCGATCTCACCCGGAATGGTGCATGGCAGTACTTGTCCTGGTTGAGTCACATACAGGTTAGCAATGTCACATGAACCCAGTGATAGATGACCTGCTGAATCTAAACATTTCTCTTGCTCAGCCCTCCCTGATAATCCAAATAATCCCGGATTCCATGTTCCACTTAACTATGAATAAAGTCGATATTTCCAGTCCCGGGGGTTTGTTGTAGATACATTTGTTTTAAAACTGTAAACCTGTTCAATTTCCGCAGGTTAAATATGTTTTTCAGAACAAATTACACGTGCTTTCAACAGATTTTAATGAGTGTCTTTCGCAATTCTGATTGTCTGTTGCCATTCATGCTGTTTCTGCTTAGATGGAGATGAATCCAACATTGTGAATGTAATTCACGGTGTTCTTACCCCAAACTCTACCCACCCCTCCCTGGTTAAAAGCACTTAGCAGAGGCAGGGCAGAAAAACATGCGCCAGGTTTCAGCAGCTTTGATTGGAGGAAGAGGAGAGTATGGCTAGCTGCGGGGTGTCCGATGAGTGCTGGTGCTACCCTGAAGTGGTGTTAGACCTCAAACCCCACCATCAATCATCTACTGACTCTGCCAGAGTGGAGTCCCTGAGATGCAGGGAGCAAGCGGCGTCCATCAGCATCGCCATGAACAAATGATTGACAGTGAGATAGCGGTTTCAGAATTTAAAGGGCCTTTGATTACAGTTGTTGGTCAGATCAACCATTATAGAGTCTATTGATCATTTGTTCACGCTGCAAAATGGGCAAAACAATTGTTTCAGGGGTTATATTTTGTATTACACAGCAATAAAATGTTCTTCAAGGTTTAAAATTCCCTATATTCTTCTGCTTTCACAAATATTGGACACATAAATGTTTTGATATCATAATCAAAACTGGAAGAAAAACTATGGATAACCACAATAAACTGAACTCTGTGACTTCAGTGATCTGCGATTTAGCAAAATGTTCTGCCACAAAATGTGCTTGCATTGTGAACATATGACCAAATAAGTGACCTTTGACCCTGACATAGCACATCTTAACCTACAGCTTGAACTTGCTCTATTGTTTCATTAGATGTATATATTGTAAATCCACCAGCGGCTGGGCTCCCTGGAAAAAAAAGCTCCTCGCTCTGACCGGTGGATAAAAAGTTAGTTACCCACCCGTTCCCTGTCCGGCGTCAATAACCCCTTCACAGCTGTTTTCACCTGGACAGATACACATGCACAAGGAAAGTCAGAGAGATGGATGGATGAGAGAGAGGGAGGGAGAGAGTAACAGAGAGAGAGAGAGAGAAAGGGAGGGAGAGAGAGAGAGAGAAAGAGAGAAAGAAAGAGAGAGAGAGAGAGAGAGAGAGAGAGAGAGAGAGAGAGAGAGAGAGAGAGGCAGCACACAAAGCCAGTCAGGGTCATTTGCATGCGCCAAAGAAGCAATTAAATTTTTTTTTCTTTCAAATGGTTGTCAGCAATCAAAATATTAATTCAAGGCTCATTCAGTTAAAGCAAAAAAAAAAATAAAAATTAAATGCTTGCTTTAACACACAAGTGCTTAAAAATCGGTTATTCTGCTCAATGAGGCGAGATGAAGAGAGAGAGGCAGTTTTGACAGCCTATTCTCTTTTTCTCTCGACCCCTCTGAGTGAAAATAACCTTGGTATTAAGAGCAAAATGAATTAATTATTTAGCTTTCCTTCACGGCACAAGAAAACGTTCACACCGAGGATAAGGCCAGCTGCTGGTGGTGCCGCTGCTGTGTCCATTAGTCTCAGAAAAGAGCAAAATTTCATCTAAAGGAGGCAGCTGTTCTGTCTTAACTATTTTTATTTGAGTCTTTTTTTTAAAAAATTGAAAATTAAATTGTGAGTATTTTATGACAACTAGGCTAGCCATAATCTGCTAGTCCATAGTCTCAAACTAGACATGTCAAATATATTTTTCTGATCTTAAAAAGAGCATCCTTTCAACATTACGGCACCAAAGTTGCTCAATCTTAATTTCTCTGAGACCAAAGAAGCACAATTGTGCAATCAGCATGAACATTTCATCACTGTGAAACAATCAGTCAATTTAGGAAGCAGTTCATGGATGATAGATTATTGGCTGCAGAGGAAGTGTACAAGCACATTAATGGAGACCATTAATTGTGTAGTTAACTGCTGCAGCCGAGGCATGAAGGGCAGGAAGCTGCTTTGGTAAAAGAAAAATTGAACAAGGGCCACGTTGTCCCTTCTGGTCAGGAGGGTAGGGATGAACCTTGAGCTGTTTGTCCCCTAAAAATGTCTTCTAATGGTATGTCAGGATGATGTTGCTATGGTAAATACAATATGCCGACGATGGTTCGGATTTGTTCTGTGAAGGAGAAAACATGTAACCCGCATTTGACCAAAAGGGGACTATCAGGTTACACTCTTTAATGGGGACTGCACTGGTATATAAACTAATTAATCACTTTATAAACTAATTAATCACTTTATTTTAAATAATTTTACAGAAAGCAACCTGAAGTGAAAATGACGCTATGTTTGTCCCCTGTTCATCTCCTACCACGTTCAAACACACACACACACACACACACACACACACACACACACACACACACACACACACACACACACACACACACACACACACACACACACACACACTACCTTTTGGTCCTGGGAAACCCGGCTGTCCAGGCAGACCTGGTATACCAGGCTCTCCAGGCTCTCCTCGGAATCCAGGTGTTCCAGCATAGCCAATCCCAGGATCACCAGGACCACCAGGAACACCTTTAGGCCCAGGGTATCCAGGGAAACCTTTCTCTCCAAATGTGCCATACCCAGCATCGCCCTGGACGGGAAATGCTTATTTGGAAAAATGCAGCTAAAAACATTTGATGCATTCTGTAAAAACCCTGCTCCTTACTGGGGGTCCGGGGAGTCCTGGTATTCCAGGCTGTGCATCTCTGCCAGGTATTCCAGTTTCACCTGTAGGACCTCTAGGTCCCAGATCTCCACGCTCTCCTTTCACCCCTAAACCTATGTTAGGGTAATATGAAGCCCCCTTCTCTCCCTTGCGGCCAAAGAACCCCCTGTCACCAGCACGACCCTACAGCAGGAGGAACCCGGTTTTAAACAGAGTCCCATTCAACTCAGTCCACTAAGCCTGCAAACACAAAAATCAAGGCTGTACTTACAGGAGGTCCTTGAATACCGTTAAATCCTGGTGATCCTGTATTCCCAGGCTCACCCTTTTCACCTGGGTAGCCAGGCCTGCCATTGCCTCCTTGTGGTCCAACTGACCCGGGCAACCCCGAAGTACCTCCTCCAAGGCAGGCACAGTCACCGGGATCACCTGAGGGACAGGGTGGACAGAGGACAAATGAGACAGGGTGAAAGCTCAGATTGCACAAAGTCAAGTTTGGTCATCAAATCAGTTGCTGAGGAATAATTTTGCACAGTTAACACCGTGGATAAGTGGTTAAGGCTCCACATGGAGACTATGATAAGGACAGAAAGACAAGTTTAGGTTTTGTGGTGAACAAAACATCTACCTCTGCCTCCTTTATAGCCTGAGTTGCCAGGTACGCCTCTGGGTCCAGGTGGACCGGGTATTCCAGGCTGATTTGGGGTGGAACCTGCACCTGTGCAAACGGGCATCAATGAGAAGACAACAACAAAAAAAACAGCATCGAAATGGGGCATTTCATAGATTTCACGCAGTGTGAACATGAAGCTGAACTGCGCCAGATGAATTAAGAAACAGGAAATATGTCCTTGTGGGCCACTCATTGCCTTTTCAGTCGTTACATTGCTTTAATGTAAACAAGTTTATAAACCAGCACAGTGCAGCTTGGTATCAGTGCGAGATCAAGATTAGTCTTTTTAGCATGTGTTATAAAAGAGTTTAGCTGCTGTTGCAAGATGACAGATGCTTATTTGTGTAATTGTGTTTCAAAAGCATTCTCTCATTTATGTTGCATTCAGAATTAAAAAAAAAAAACAAAACAATTGTACTGAGTAAAAACCAATTCAGTGATTTTACATTGATTTAGAGTTACAAGCAGCATGCAGCCACCAAGAGTAAAATTTGTCATCTTTAAATGACTCACAGTGATTAAATATATAGGTGACCCAAGAATGGGAATGTTTTTTTTGTACACACACACACGCATATACGCACACACACACACACACACACACACACACACACACACACACACACACACACACACACACACACACACACACACACACACACACACACACACAATCCCTCCTTGTGAACTCTATGGCTGCCTAGTTTATGTAAAATCAGTGAATTATGTTATCAGCTGGCGACACCTTGTGGCCATAAACAAGAAAAGCAGCTTGGAGTAGAGAGACGTCCTCCCATCCAAGTCTGAAGCCTGTAACAGCCTTTGCTCCTTTCAGCTATACTTACCACAGCCCCCCTTTACAGACTACAGCGCAAAAGAAAGCGTTTTGGCAGGATAGCTCCTGCCTGCTGAAAATTTTTGCCTGTCGATTTAATTTTTATTTCGGCTGGCGACCATATGCCATATGGCCGCCTTTATGAATACCTGCCTTTGGGCCTGAAGGACCACTCTGGATGGATGACGCAGGGGCCTTCGACAAAGAATTGGAGGACAGTTAAAATAGTCAGCCATGATTTTCGGTTTGTTTCTAGCTTGTCTTTTTTTAAAAAGTGTATTTTTTTAGTGATGAGCAGACTTTTGGGGCAACGCAAAAAAAGTGCAGCTCTGGGTCAAGATTGATAAAGCGGACTTTTTAAAATTTATTTTGTTGAATATGATATTTAGCTCTTTTCGCTCCAGGTATTCATCTCAATCTGTCAAAGTCAATCACAAACAAAATTTAAAACATACTCTTGGCTGTAATTATGCTCAACATTTATGGGTTTCCGGCTTTCCTTCATGTCCCGCTGTGAAAGAGGCTATTTTTGTTAGTTCAGTCTGTGAGAACCTACTGGAAGGGCCTGGAGGTCCAGGAAGGCCAGAAGGTCCAGGAAGTCCAGGGGAGCCGGGGATTCCTTCAGCGCTATAACTTGATGGGCCTGGATTACCCTTTTCTCCCTTTGGACCAGGGGTCCCTGGAAAACCTGGTTGACCACGACCTGCATATGTGACAGAGAGGATGACTGAGTGACATATTTAGCCAACAGGTAAATGTGAAACCATTTACCACTATATTATTTTACATTATAAAGTCACTCAGGCTATTTCTTAAATCACTTCATCTATACATGTTACCTGAACCAAAACCACCGATTCCTGGTTGACCTGCTGGTCCTGGCAGTCCTGGAAAACCTTGGTCACCAGGGTTACCAGGACTACCACTGAAACCTGGATCGCCTGGTGGACCTGCAGCCAATCAGAGTTGAGATGATTAACACAAGGATGCTGTTTTCAATCAATTATATTGTGTTTTGGAGTGGGTGTAGTATTACCTTGAACAGAAGTGCCCACATTACTGACATATGCTGGAGGTCCTGGTGGTCCGGGTTCTCCCTGTTCTCCCTAGATATGAAAAAAAAAGTTAAAAATAAATTGATAATGTCCAGATTAATCAACATTTATTAAAAACAGTTTAACTGGATTGAATTTAAAAGGCATTACTTAGTTCTACCAGTATCACCATCTTAAACCATATTCAAATAAAAAAACATTGTCACCCACTGCTGGGGCATTGCAATAGACACACCCGTATCATCATACTCAATAATTAAAAAAAAGAAAAAGCCTGATACTAGTAATAAGAAATATAGTTTTAAAAGCTTAAGCATAGCATGGATGCAGTACAAACTGTGCCACTTTACCTTTCGTCCGGTGTATCCTGGTGGGCCGGAAAAGCCTGGATTACCTCTAAATCCCTGCAGCATGAACAAAATATGTTACTGCACAGACAACACAGGTTCTCTAGGAAAAGAACGTTTTCTGTAGGAAAAACATATTTGATAGCACTAGCTGCAGTCTGTCTACTAAAGTTATGCTGCAAAAGGAGGAAAGGGAGAAGTTTACTTCATTATTAGGATATCAAATTCTGGATTTTTAGTGGTTTCGAAGTGTGTTTTGTCCACTAATATTGCAGATCTTACCCTCTGTCCAAGAGTGCCAGGAGGCCCATTGAATCCAGGAGCACCCTGTTATTTATTGGGATATAATCCAACATCAGGCACAACAAAATATTTGCAAAATCATCAGTATGGAGTCCCTTTACTGCACATTTCTCTACTTTACTTACTCTTGCCCCCGGGTATCCAGGAATGCCTGTTTCTCCAAATTCACCGCGAAAGCCAAAAGGTCCCTGTTCAGATGGAACAAAAAAAGCTCATGAAGTGATATTGAGTTACTTGGTTACTTGTTATGTCTTGTTAAAGATATAAAAAAACACTTACAGGTCGTCCGGGAATGCCAGGGAATCCTCTGAGCCCCTTAGGTCCAGGTTCACCCTTTCAGAAAATTAAATGCAATCAAGTATGTACAATAAACAACAAAAAATGGCAATGAGCGACGTCTGTCCATATAATACATGGAGTTCTGGTTTTACCATTAAAGGTCAAACACAAATCTCACAAAAAACAAACTGCAAGCTGCTGTTTAAGACTTTAATGATGGTGGGAATAATAAGCAGACGTCGTTGATCCTAAAGTTTCAGGAAGGGGGTGTGGGGCTGAAGTTCCCATTGAGGAGCTGTATGGCGCATTCGTTGGTTGCTGACGGAGCAAGTGAGGTTGCTACTGACGGGGTTATTTGTGTACAATCTCGGCACGCTCTTGGTTTGGGCAGATCCTGCTGCTGAGATGCCGGATTTGCCATTTTGACAACAAACCTGTATTCCTTTGTGTCCTTTGGGAAAACCCAAAAACTCCACTGCGCCATTGACCATTGGCTGGCCGGGGTCACCAGGCAAGCCCACTTCGCCCTGGACGGCGTAACCAAGGAAGATACAGCTGTTCAAAGTGGTCACGGTGATGACGGGGAGAACAAGGAGGTGAATAAAAACAGCCATGGAGACACGGGGGGGGGTGGGGTTGGGGGGGAGCATTGAGGCTGCCTGTGGGTCCGCTGTTGTGCACAGCATGAGGAGTGATGTCGTGCTGGTGGAGGACAGGCTGGTCTGGCTGAGGAATCTGACTGCTTCCAAATAAACTTTTTAAGAAAGCTGCTCAACGTCCGGATCATGCGCATCACTCTGAGCAGCCTGGCACTGAACCACTTTTTCAGGGGGAAAGTTTGAGCTTTTACCAGAGATCTACTCGATAGAATCTAGATGAGGTAACAGTGGGACCGACCTCTTCTCCACCACCAACCGCAGTCTCCTTCTGCTGCCAACACCTCTCATCCAGAGCTGTAAAGTTTGCTGTAATCATTGCTCCTCTTCCTTTTCATTTTAGGCGCCATTTATAATCGATAAACCCCGTCACATCTGGACGTGTGTGTTTGTCTGTATGTGCGTGTGTGAAACGTTAAGTGTCCATATTTCTTTCCTATCCTTCCCTTGTTGTGTTACCTTATCTCCTTTGTAGATAGTGAGAGTTTTTTCACTTCTTAGTGACCCATCGCCTGGAGTACCACTGGGTCCAGGAAGACCCACGTCACCCTGAATTCCAGAATACACATAACATACCATTAGCAGGTATTTGTGCTTGTCAGGAGGGGGGTGAAGAAGAAATCAAAGGAGAAGAGAAAAATCAAGCAAAAAAAGGAGAGAAGTGATTTGACAGACATCAACCTCAACCTCAGTGTTTGGTTGTGTTTCCAGATTCCATATTCAAACGACTGCCCCTGGGGGTGCAGAGTTCCTGCACCTCAACACACTGACACCAATGTAGCACATTGGTTTAATGCTCATAAATCCATATCTGTATCGGTATTTTTTCTAAACAATTACCTTCCGTTCATGTAAATTCTACGGATCTGTATTGAAGTACTGAGTGAAAAAATAACCCCTTTGATGGAAAATTCTACAACACAAACAGGAAGTGATGGGGACTTGAGATAAAGATGGATGATTCACAGACATTGAGACAGACTGAGGAGGAAAAAAGAAAAAAAGAAGATTGAAGGTTTGTTGAACATTTGAACACACCCTGACCCCTACATGGCCTACTTTCCCAGAATCTAGACTCAACAGTGATTCGAGCTCTTTCCATGTTCAGTCCAGCCTCGGCTGTATTTGGTTGCAGTTTTGGAGAGTTTGCATGCATTGTGTGGGCAAGGTGACTTGTTAGTACTCTTTAAAATGTGACGGGTGAGCAGATGGAGGGGGTGATGTCATATCCCAGAGTGCACCAGCAGCATATGCCCGAAGCGGGATTGAGAGAAAAATGTGTAACGTGGAAAAGGAGCAAGTGATTCCAGCACCCGGTTACAGCCCACAGGTCGTCCTCTGGAGTGACAGCTCAGAGCTTTTAGCTAAACCTTCAGTTGTATCACTCCTGAAAGAGGACACTATTCCTAATAATCTTTTTTTTTTTTTAATCAGATTTAGGAAATCTCAGAGCTGTCACTCAGTAGTGAGGGAAAACAAGTGTGTGATGCCACTAGGTAAATCACAAACAAGACCTTTTTTTATTTTAACATTTTGATTTAAACAATAAAGAATGTGACATCTGAGGGAGTTTGTGTTTCACCATGTGGTCTTTTTATCATACAGGAAAGAGATTTAACAACAGGCATGTCAATCAAACAGTGAGTGGAGGGAGGAGAGCAGATGAGGGATGCATGTTGGAGGGGAGGAAGGATGAGAACAGATGACCAGAGACAGGTTACAGGTTAAGCCACCGCCAGACAGATCTTTACATGCACAGTACAAAATCATATCCAAAAAAAAAAAAAAAAAAAGCGACATGAATGCAAATGAAACAAGCGACGGTTTACAGACAAATGAGGCTGCATTAGCTCATCGCTAGCTAGCATACCTTGTCTCCTTTCTCTCCTTGATAACCATCGCTGCGGCTGCCCTAAACACAAGATCACACAAACGCATTTGACAGAAAAACATTTCATTTGGAAAACTGAAACCTTCCGTTAATGTGAAAAATACAACTGTTGTTACATTACATACCTTTTCTCCAGGGGGACCAGGAGGACCAGGTCGACCCTAAAAACAGATGGAATGGTTTGAAATCACATTAAAAGTAGCTGATTACTGCTTAATTTATTGCAACAAAAGAGAGCACAGACATCAGTCTGCAGAGATTCCAACTCTGCTGTAACTGACTGTCATATGAATGACAGTTACAGTAAATATTACATACTGGAAATCCCTCAGGGCCTCTGGGACCAGCAAACCCAGGTGGACCATCAGGACCTCTGATACCCTGCAGAAAAAAAGACAAAAGGAAATAATGTCATTATTTAAACCATAAAAATAAATTTATTCTGTTGTTGCCGAAAAAGAGTGAAAGTCTCACAGGCCGACCGTCTTCTCCTTGCACACCCGGTATACCCTGCAGGACAAATGACACAGCGGGACATGAAAAACATGGAAATCTTTTCTGCTGATGCAATTGTAAATTTAAAAGAACACAATTTTCTTATATTTTTGTGTTCAAAAGTACTGCAGCTCCATCTGCTGGACAAAAGTGATAATGCTACAGGTACGTTTATGTGCTCTGGCCATTTGACATTAACATGAAATAACATTTCAAATGGTCGTTTTAGGTTTGTCTGCATTTTCTACAGCTTTTACAGCTAATTTCAATAAATATGTTATCAAACCAATGAGAAAACATGAAAAATCCAATGTCATGTAATGGGACGTGTTCATTATGAATATAATTCACATTAAAAAACATAAATTGAGAAAGACATAGAAAATTTTGCTGATAGCCTTACTATGATGCTGCCATCTGAGATGATGACAGGTTCACCTTTCTGACCCTTTATCCCGGAAGGCCCCTGATGGGGGAAATAGTGATATCAGTCTATTGTATAGTCCCAGTCAAATTGATACATGCAATAGTAAATATAGAATTCAAGTTTGTCCTCACAGCTGGGCCGGGGTAACCAGGTGCACCAATCCCATAACCTGGGTCTCCAGGCTCTCCTCTGGTCCCGTTACAGCCATCTACACCTGGTGGTCCCCTGCTACCCTCCAAACCAGGGTGACCCTAGCAAAAACAACAGAGTTTATATTCTACAACTTCCTCTTGGAAATGTCCAGAATTCAGTTAAAGCACTAATTTTGGTCAATTTAACTTTTAATTTCAATATATTGCCTTTCGTTTTGACTTACAGGAACGCCATCATTTCCCTGGAACCCAGGGACACCCATAGGACCCTGTGGATGTAAATAATCCATGTTGTTAATTTACCCTTAAAATAAGTAGCACCCTTATTAAAATACGGTTACTTCTGTCATGTAACACTTTTAGCAAAAAACACACAAACAACAAAAAAAGAAATCCATAAAAAAAAATCTGTAAAATTCACTTTGTCTCCTTTTGGACCAGATGGTCCTCTTAAACCGGGGTGGCCTTTTTCCCCTTTAGGCCCAGGATGTCCTGGGTTCCCAGGTGGCCCTTCACCTCCCCTTGCACCACCGTCACCAAGAAGTCCTGGACGACCCTGGATGAAAAGATTAAAAAAACAACATGCTGACTTTTGGCTCAGGGTCTCTATAAAGCAGCTCAAAAGATGAAATTAAAAATGAACACTTTTTTTTTATAAGCTGATCTAGTACTTTAAACCATTATGCAACTCTTAGTACTAAATAAACCTTAAAAGTAGCGTCCATACCACATACCATCTTGTGTTTTTGTGCAGTATAAAAACTCCCAAAAGGCACAGTGACTGATAAGAATTGTTTTGTGCTGTTTTTTAGAGCGTATGTGAGCAAGTCAGGGCAGAAAAAAATAATTTAAAATTTTTTTTAAAAAAATCTTGAAATATGTGAGCTTGCTTTGCCAAAACCAGGAGGGTGAAGTGTTCTATGTGGGCATGCAATGGCAAGTGGGCTCAGAAGGAGGTCTGGAATTAAAAAAAAGAAAAGAAAAAAGAATCCTGAAGTGGAAATAGACAGACTAATAATTGA
Source organism: Arothron firmamentum (assembly GCA_016586285.1). NCBI lineage: Eukaryota > Metazoa > Chordata > Actinopteri > Tetraodontiformes > Tetraodontidae > Arothron > Arothron firmamentum. The sequence goes on along the minus strand of BJFM01002106.1, from coordinate 51,869 downwards.
AAAACAATATCAAAGAATGTTTAGCTGGAAATTCTCTGTCTCTCACTCTCACGCGCACGCAAACACCTAGTTTCATCTGAATAGGTGGAGTAAGCTACACTACCACTTCTCATCACATGATGGCAGCAGAACATAAACAACCGCAGAATAAACGTCGCTTGGAGTTTAAAAATAGAACCTCAAATCATAAAACAAACAAATTTGAGCTTATTTTAACAGTTTGCACGGTATAGACTGAGGATGCAGGTAAAGGGAAGAAAAGGAGGTGAGATGTACTGATGCTGGGATTAGCTCAAAGGCAAAAATGAGAATTTGATTCTCTGAGGCAAAAATGCTGACTTGTGACTATACAATTTAAGATGAACTATAAACAGGGTAACACATTACAAGACAGGCCATAAAAAAAACAACATACAATGTTTACTGGGAATATAATCCAGTGCTGCATGTGTATGTTTTATATTTACAAGGCATTTTAAAGGGACATTTATTGGGCTGTGATCCATGTAAGTACCTGCATGCTTGTCCATGACCATCATTTACTACCAATGAGGTCATGGGGGCCGGCATATATTTGTTTGGCCTTGAAAAAACCTGAAAAGTTATGAACAAATTCTATTGAAATTCTCTGGAAATGTTGATAATTCGCGAAGGAACAGATGACTAAATTTTGGTGATGATCTGGATTTTGAAGGCCTTTATCTTTGATTTCTCAGTGATCAAAACCAAAACCAAAACCAAAAACAACCTATTATGTTATGTAACCTTGGATTACTACTACCAAACATTTTTTGAAGGATTTTATATCACTGCTTGGCACAGGTCTGCACTCTCCATGTGCTTTATTAGTTTCTACATTAATATCAACCTTTCAATGAGTTATTATCATAATTACATTCACAGGGTGGCTATAGCCCAGGGCAGACACACATTATGCACACGTACGGAGGCTGCAACCAGACAACCCACTTTTAGTTAAATGCACACACATACACAATACTAAAATCTAGACTAATCTGAATTAAAATTTATCACTAATTCTGCTTTATATAAGTGGAAAAGAAACATAATGAGCTTGTAAACACTTACGTACGTACTTGCAACACTTGATTGTAGAATACAGATTTTCAATAAATAAAAAAGGATATGAACCTAAATTGCTAAATTCCAGGCCCTCTTATTTAGTTTTCCTTGATTTGACAGCATATAAATGCTGGATTAGCCTTGACCACAGTGTGCGTGTGTGCGTGTATGTGTGTGTGTGCGTGCGCGCGCGTGTGTATCACATGACCTCGGGGCAGGCAGGTAATAGTAATGACAGGGCTGTGGCAGCTCAGGGCGGACCTGCTGGAGCTGTCTGGTTCACACCAGCAGTCACACCTGGTTTCACCTGGAGAAAATATGCAAGGGTCCCCACTTTCTCCCAGACTTCTCCGTCTCTGTCTCCATCAGTCTTTCTTTTGAATACATGCTATTTTCACTTTCAAATTCCTCCAACATGTCTTCTATCTAAATCTGTACTGGGCAGTTACACATACTTCGGAGGACTGGAGGGGATCAATGCATCAAAAAGATCCTGGGTGTCTACTCAGGTCATGGGAGTCACTTTTAAAGACCTCACCAGGTATTATATCTGCCTGGAATGATGCTGAAGGTGAGCGGTGAAGTGTGAGTAGAGGTAAACTTAGTTGAGCATGCACTGAATGCTTGTACTTACCAGACTCTAATCTGTGAACCTGCAAACTTTAAACCAGCTTTGCATCAACACACTGTGGATAATTCACTGCAGCTAGTGTTGGCTCAAAGGTCCCATGTACTCTGGCGTGTGCTTGTTAGTGCCAATAGGGCGCGACATTGGGCGCAAAGGTATTGTGATGCAGCGGTGAATAATTCAGGCAGGAAGTGATACAAGTCTGATACGGCTGGTCTGTCGGGTAGAGTTTGTATTCAAGTACAGTAAAAAGATCAGAAACAGCCAATAAGCCAATCCTTGCCAGTTGGCATCCCGGTGTGTTTTCATGCCAACCCGACGGGTCTCGGCCATCTCTTCCAGACCTTCCATCCACATCATCTTCCAGCAGACTGGTCAGTTTGTAGGCCCAAATCCCCTCCAGTACAAAGGGCACAATGGAGCCTATTCTGGGTCGCTAAGCTCTCTGGACTTATTGCTCCCATTGGGCCTACCATCATTTCCGTCATTTCCTGATAGAGGAGAGTGCTTGGACAGACAGATTCTAGTGGCCAAGCATGTGAAAACCGGTGTGTGTGCTGTCCGCCAACACACAAGTGTACACACATGGACACACACATACCCTCAGGCCCTGTGAGGGTTTATCAGGGTGCATTGTTTCCAGCACTGAGGGTGCTGGGGGAAGATTTAAGCTGTCACACTGCATGCTCACTGGGGTACTTTGATGTGACCAACACAGAGGGGGCTGGGATGGAAACACTAACTATGGATCCACGTTTAATTATTGGGTGTGTGTGTGTGTGTGTGTGTGTGTGTGTATGTAAATATTAAAGAACCACTGACATTTTTTTAGGATCTTGAATCAAAGTAAATTTGACAATCTATTTAAATTCCGACATTCCTAAAAACTGTCACAACTGCGCTGCCATGTTTTCTGACAATGAGGGTAAAATGTGAACCTCTTTCCTTATCACAGCAACATTTCTTCCTTGTTGCCCCAATCTTTTGTTTTCACTGCCTTTGTGCTGCCTCAGACTGATTCCCACCCCTCCTCTGCGTCTCATCTGCCTGCACGATGGCCACCATTAAGCAAACAACCTGTTCTCTCCTTTCATCCAGGTGCTTTCCCCCTCAATAAAAACCCCATTAATGGGGAGTGGGTTCTGCTGTCACACGGCGATGATGTCATAAAGTTTGGGTGTTTTATCAGCTGTTAGGGAGGAAGTGAGCGACAGTGCATGGAGGGAAAAGACAGCAGGGATAATGGTGCAGTTTGTTGTTTTTAATCCGTTTTTTTAATCACTTCCCCAGCAATCTTGGTCAGGATGAGCAGTAAATATAAATTTTATTTCACTTTAGTTAAACAGCTTAACTGGGGCTGAAACAGACCAAAAAAAAATACCCTCAGGTGACGACAAACGCTGAGCGCAAACAGCACATGTAATTGGAGCATAAGGCTTGTTGAAGAACTTTAAAGAGCAATGAACAGATGTGACTCCTGAGCCAACGCAGACGACGACGTTTCACAACAGCTTAGAAATCAGTGTCTGCAATTTTTATAAGGCTTGTTTGGCTCCCAAGAGGGATTGCATCAAACCTAGTTTTTTAAATGTAAGTATGTTTCGTGCAACATCTCCACTGTGGAAGTAAAGCTAAATTCTGGTTTTGGAAAACAAACCGCATAGCAACTCCCCCAATTTAAGATATTATGAAACCGATGTTTGAGAGCGTTTTCAGGAGAAATAAACTCCTGACGCATGGTGACAGCGTTAAAAGATGCAATTCAGAGTAAAGGCAAGAGATGGTGATTGGGTGACTGCGTTCCTTCCAAAGAACTGCAACCCATGTGGAACGTGCAGTGGGAGGCAAACATGCATGTTTTGGAAACAACTGTGTCACACATCAGCATCAGTATCAGCTAAGACTAAACAAAGCCAGACAAGAATGCCAAATACAACAAGCGGAAACAACATGCTTCACGGAAAAATGCGACAGGCCCAAGGGGTGGCGCAGGCTGCGTCTTCCAGACAAAAGGAGCTGCGCTGGGTGAAGTCGAGCTCCATCCAGCTGTGTTTAGTTAGGTAGGGAATTGGTTTGATTCCTCTCAGGCTTGTCGATGCTCGGCAAATCTGCACAGATTTAGCATTTATGAATGCAAATCTTCCTAAATAGGGTCGGACTGTTGAAAATAACTAGACTAAGACTTTTCCATCCATTTTTTTTTTTTTTAATTTTTTACTTCTTTTTGAGTATTCTAAATAGGGTTATTAAATTCTACCTCAGGTTCTCTAAGTGCAGATCATTTAACCTATTTTGGGTCTTCCGCATGTTTAAATGCAGAGTTTGTGACGATAAGGGAAGGAGAAAAGGTTTAAATAATAGATTTGTGTATGAAAATGTCATAAATTAGCTTACAGTCATCCTAGCATCAAATCACCAGAACCTATAAAATGAGTAATAACCAGTTTTGCACATTCCTGCATGTGCATGTGTGTGTTTGTTTTTTAGACCTAAGATCACCCAGACAGAATCAATGTGCTCAGCGTTTTTCATTTATTAGTTTTATTCTACATTTTCACTGTCCTTTTTTCTTTTCTGTTGAACAAATTGGAAATAAAGGAGGCTTATATAATTTTTTTAGAAATAATGCAGCATTCCCACAGAGTGCAAGCAGGATAAAAAAATGAGAGAAACTATCCACCAGAGGGTAGTAGTGACCACCAGAAAGTAAAAACAGCAACAGTAGTAGTAACAGTACTTGTAGCAGTAGTAGAAGTACATAGTAATACATTGAATGGAGTTAAAAAAAATTTAAAAAAAAAACAAAAACAAGAAAGAAAGGACAAATAGAGCACACACAGACAGACAGCTGACAGGTGTAGAGTTCAGTCTATGGGAGGTCAAAGGTCACACACAACACAAAGACCAGAAGGTCAGGGGACAACAGATATAGGTAATCTGCATCAACACCTCATCTCGGACTAAAAGATGAGGAGAGGCCTTTGTTATTAAAGACATTTTGAGATGAATTAGGGTTCTACGGCCATTTGACACATGTTCAAGTACATCCTGTATATAACTGTGCATGTTTTAAGAGAAAAACCCAAACAAAGATCACCACCATAATGAGACTCCTGCTCAGACAGGAGGGTCAGCCGGTAGATTAAATGCCATACAGGGGCCCAGGATGTAGCTGATAAGAATACATATGTGACAGATTTAACACACAGAAGTAGCCATATGTGTAAACCCTAAAACATACAGAGGTTATCTTGCTCAGCAAAACCTAGACAGGCTTAAAACGCAACATATTAGAGGATGCATGGAGTGAGAGAGGGATGAGGGAAAGGAGGAGGAGAGGGAGGCAGGTTGGAGACACACCACAAGATAAAGGAAAAAAAAATGGAGTGATCAAAGTCATGGCTCCCACTTGTCTAAATGTCATGCTGCTGCCAATCCAGATCATCTGTATGCAATCTGAGGGCGCCCGGCTGCACTCCTCAATCTGATTATCTGATTAGCTGCTTCCCTCTCTTCCTTCTCAACTTATCTTCTCTCCATGTGAATATTCTGTTATACTGCAAAAATAATTCTTGATTGTGAAGGGACCAGGAGCATGAAACTTGCTTCTGGAATACAGAATCACTTTCCCCCCCATCATTTTAACCCTTAAATGTTCAGTCTAGCTTATTCAGCAGGTACGTGTACTGGCCGATCAACCGTCTGAAATGGTGCCAGGTACCCGTTAAACAAAGATGAATCAGTGGAAATTCATGTGAGGAGAGCTGTCGTTTTAAAATTTCTCTCACCTCCATCATTCCTTCCCTCTATTCTTTACTGTGAGGAAATATTTTGATCAATCTTTGCTTTGCAGAAAAATAAGGAATTGGGCCCTTCCTCTTTTATCCTCCCTCTATCTAGCAGCTTTAGATGAACATCAAGGAATTTATCGATGAAGATCATCAGTCAATTCAGCGAGGGCCTGCAGGAGGCTGTTCGCATCCCTTATTTTCTTATTGGCCCAATTTTACTCCTCATGGTTTTTTAACTGAACCTCTACACTCTCTTTTATGAATTCTTGATCTCACATATTCCTGCCTGTCTTTTGACATCTAGATGCCTCCAACTTGCTTTCAGACTCTTTTACTCTCAGCTCTGTTATCAACTGCACTTCAGTCAATTTTTTTTTTGCTTTTCTTAAAGTCTGCGTTTCCTGCTGAAACGTGTATTAAACAATCCCTGCAGGTGATTTGAGTTAGGAAGTCCTGATTTACACAGATGGAGCTCTGGCGAAATTCAATCAAGTACATACTTCCTGACCTCTTGCAACTTGAAAAGCTCTTCAACATGTTGACCTAATTACTGCTCGCGCACACACACCATCCTGTCATCCCTAACCCTGCCCTCTGACCTGCAGCGGTTGACTAGGCGGGAGCGGATGTTATTGGGCCTAATGGATCCAGTCCGACACAAAAATGAAGTCGGGAAAGAAAACACGTGACTAAAAGCTCCTAAACACAGAATCTCGGGATTTAAAGCCTAAACCACAGAGAGCCTGTGGCTGGTAATAATGAAAACCAAGACCTGCCATCTTTGCTGGATCTCCCTTGGGATGGGATGTGACATCCCCAGGCATGGGGATAAATCCCCTTACCCCTTACTCCTTACCCTCCTTACCCCCTGGATCCCTGGATTTTTCAGGGATGCCATTTAATCAATCCGCTGCTTGTAAAAGACATATATCAGCTTTAGAGACATCAAAATTGATGAGAGGTGTGTTTATTCCACCCGTTATTACCAGATGTTTGTTGTCACAGCACATTTAATAGGAGGAAATGTGTCAGATCATATCTTTAAGTCTTGACATGTCAGCCCAGCCCTCTGTCTCAGGAAGTAATGACGACGCTCTAGAGAGAATCATGCCTTTCACCGTAATGACGAGCACAGGCAGGGTTCTACACAGCCTGAATAAAAGGGCTGCAAGCATGAATCACGTCCTAAATCAATATAAAAGTATATCCCAGTGTATTAAGAACGATTATGGCTATTTGTGAACAGCCCTTTTCCCAGAAGAGTGCTTTAAAAAAAAAATGCATCTCTCTATATAAGTATTTAATGACAAATGTGCATTTCCACAATACTTTTCGTCAGTCTGTGTTTCTCCTTTTTCCAGCCTTGCCCCCTCCTCACTGATGTTCAAGTGCAAAAGTAAAACTGAAAAAGACACCAAATGGGCACCTTAGTGCTAAAACATCTCCCAACAATAACAGCTAATGATGGTATTGTAGCCATGGCTGTGTCATTTAGACCTGTCAGGGGGCCTTTAACAGGGGTCCATACATTAGCCGAGCTGTATCATTTACCGACAGGCTCATTCATCCGTTAGCGTGTTATTTAGCTCAACTGGCCTACAGTAGGCAGGTCATAAGTGTAGGCTTCTGTGTCAGACAGTAATTGCTGTTTGGCTAAAGGCTGAAGAGATCGGGCTGCGGCATGTAGCTCACTGTCGGTCTAGTTTTAGACGAAGGTGCACGTATACATCAGGTTTACCTCTATGTGTTGAATGAAGCACTCCTAATGTCTTATTACAGCTGTGATGTTAGATGTTTTTCAGCAGAAAACCAGAAAGTGGACATGCATGACCAGGATTTTGGATGTAAATCCTTCGATAATAGATGGGATATTCAAATGGGGACAGGGAGAACGAGATGCAAAATCTGGAAAAAAAACAACCCAGAACTAGTGGAATGTGCTCTCTTCTTAAAAAGTACCTGCAATGTCATATTACCATAAAGATGAACCCTATAGCCATCACCTGTGACCTGATTCCACTGAGGCATTTATAGATGCTTGTTAATGTGCAGGAATGTGCACGGAAAAAGCAGGTATACAGAAAACAGAAAGCATAATTATTAACCATAAATCAGATATCTGACAGGCGGAAGGCTTTGGTATATCCCAAGAAGATATGGTCAGCACTGTTAGAATGTGACTCTATTTACTCCAGTGTGCTACAACCTATCGGGATACTGCATGTCTGGAGGTTTTACAGATAATAAAATACAGAGGGACTGCATGTTGACAGAGGCTCCTGTCTGAGGACATTGTTGTCTTACTGAGGGAGCAAGATTAAGTTATTTTAGGCAGAGACATGTTCTGTTATGTTCATGAACCGAGCTTACATTTGCCTTCTCATAAACTAGCAGCTCTTACAATCCCCACATTGTTGCTTCTTGATTGCTTAATAATAATTCAGTCTCAACATGCATATGTTGTAGACGTGCCTTCTGCTGTGCGCGAACAGTCACTCACCCTGCTGCCTTTCTCTGGGTTGCACTGGCATCCTCTGCTGCAGTCCAGTCCTGCACAGGGCTCATCAATATCCGCACCCTGCAGAAACAAAGAAAAAAAAAAAGAAAAAAAAAAGAAGAGGGGTTATTAAAAATGTTTTGGGAACTGCATTGATGGCTTGCTGATTTATGATCAGACATTTTGACATTCCTCGCAGAAAAAAAAAATCCTCTCAGATAAGCTAAATACATCCTTCAATGGCATAGCCTAAGGTCTTGCTTAAAAACAGACAGCCTTTGTTTAAATACTATCATCAAATAAACAAGAGACTACAATCAGGCAGGTAGGTCAAGTGAATCAGGTAGGCTTTCTGTACAATGTTCATCACTCAACAGTGGAATCAGGGAATTGACAGATTTGTAGCTATTGAGAGGAAAAGGTCAGGAATTACCCAACATTTAAAAGGGTGCTGATTTAAAAAGTACATCTCTGAATGAGCTGACTATACATCAAAGTTAACATCTGCACTCTTGTTTTGTGCCAACTAGACAACTTTATAGTTATAGTTTATGATATGGCAACTTTATAGTTAGACATATTTTCCAGCCTTTTTCAGGACTTTCAGTTCAGTTGTCACAAACACAATTTTTCATTTGTTCCACAGCATAACCTTAAAGACCGCTAATGATATTTAGCATAACCTAGTGTAAGGTGGCCTAAGACGGATTTTGCTATTTCAGAAAGAGATCTTTTTCTGAGAGAAAGGGTTGCAAGGAAAACAACAATACCATAATGCAGTCATATGAGCCATGTTAGCGCATGAAAAACACAGCTCAGATTAACCTTTTTTTGTCATTCCCAAGCTATCCTTCCAAGCATCACACAGTCTTTCAGAGTTTATTGGCAGCAAGATCTTTTTTAAGCTGACATTTGAGTGACATAAGCTTATAAATATGGGTCTCTGACAACGTGTGCAGGGTGGGGGGCAGTGGACCACCTGCAAAGGGGTCTTCTATAAATCTGGCACCCTCTGCATCGTAAACAGTATGAAGTATATCAGAGTACATAAATATGAGATAGGCATTTGATTATCTCCTCCTTGTGCACATACGTAGGGCTTGGGGGGGGCGTTTGGACAGGGTCAAAATCAAAGGTCAGACTCGGCATTTTAGCGCAGCTGAAAAGGTGCTGGCACTGAGGCGCGATGAGTTGGCGGGACAAAAGAGTGCTGACTGGAGTTCTGATGGTTGTTGGGGGGATTGGATAAGGGGTGACACGGTATTTCGTTCATGTGACCGCCTGTGATCCTTCATATCCACAATAATCAGGGTCAAGGACCCTCCAGGACCCCTGGAAGTAATCATCTGCTGGTCTAGTCTGGGTCTCGCTGCAATATAAGAAGGGCCTGGGAAAGACTGGGGGCATGTGTCTGGGAATTACTCCACTCAACTGCAGGTCATTTAAGTCAGAGCTCTCAACAACTTTACACCTGCAGTAAGCGCCCTTTTCAGGCCATTTAGCACTCTGTCAACGATTATTGCCACCATTTAGGTCAGATTTTTTCAGAGTTTTAACAAGTGAACTCGCAGCGAGATGCACTTTGTGGTTTCTCAAATATTATGAATAGTTTTCGTGCCTTGGTGCAGCAACTTAGATAAGGTGGGAACTGAATGTGAGAGGGGAAAGAGTAAAGCAAAACATAAGTTTGTGCAGGGAGAACTGCTTGACTTCCACACTGTGGTACAATATGCACAGAGGGCGCATCCACAACGCGAGGTCACACAGAAATGACAAAGACTGGCAGCATTTGTGTCAGTTTGCTACTACAGACATTAAGATAAATACATAGATACTTTATTAATCTCCAAGAGAAATTTACATTTCCAGCAGCTTGAAAGTGGAAACACAAGGGCATGCAAGTCTCTTTAAGACTCTATAGGCTGAGCTGAAAAGATAAAGCCCTGAGCCTGTGCATTATGCAGTTGCCTTGAACGCTGCTACTTACAAGCGCTACTACGTGTCAGAGGAGCAGTGACAGCCGTAAAAACTGCAGACAAAACGATGTCAAAGAGGAAAACAGACAACACTGAGAAAGCAATCCCGGCCCAGAAAGAGAAGGGAGAAAGAAAACGAGGGGAAAGGTCAGTGGTGCTGGTCCTGCTTTCTTCCCTCTGATCTCCTGTAATTCTTCTAATCACAATGACAGAAGGAGGGCAATAGATGGAGAAAGTAAGCAGAGAAAGGGTGAAATTTGGGCTAATGGAAGGAATTGGGGGGGTGGATGCAAGAAAGGTAAAAGAAAGTGAGAAATGCCCCAAAAAAGAACGGTTCAAGCAAATTTTTTTTTTGCAGAGGCTGAAAAAGCAGCTAAAAATAGCACACACAGACACACACACACACACACACACACACACACACAGAAAAAAACAACTATAATGGTCCACCTGCTATTTCAACAGAATTTTAAAAAGATGACCAAATAAAAGACTTTATACTGCTTTTCTGACACCCTGCCTATCCTGTTACCTATATTATGTCTGGCCTATTATCCTCCTTTTGTGTCACCCAATCGGAGCGCCGAGGAATTTAATCCAGCCTCCACCTCAGCAGGGTGTGGATCCTTGTTTGCCCACACCCAGACTTCAACGTGATGCTGGGCAAACTAAGCCGGGGCCTGAGGGGGGGCTGAGTGATGTGGTGTCATATGGGAGAAAAAAACTTGGCCATGCACACAAAAAAGAAGCTTTAGAAATAAAGACAAGCATGTGAACAGGGCACGTGAGGGTACACGGACGTGTAGAAGAATGTAAAACTGCACAGGTACACTTACCTTCTTTTTTTCCAAGGATGACCTTCAAATGCATGCTATATATACACTCAGAAGTGAGCAAACTGGCAAAGAAGATTTAAGATGGTTGTTTTAGCATCTAGAAAACCTTCGGGTGTTTTCACCACAAAAATGTAGAAACATTTGTCTTGTCTTTACAAAAACCACAAGGCGTTGTGCGTGACAACAATTTTGGCTGAACCTTTCCCTTTACATTAGGTGAAGGATTGCAGAGATTAAGATGGAGGAATGCTACAGGATCTGACACGTAGCGGTTAAAGTTAGGGCACACTCACACAAAAAAAGGCAGCAATAATTTGCATCATTAGCTGACATAACGTGATGGAACAGGCTCACTGGGGATGGCTGTCTGAATTCAACACTGTTCGTTCTTCCTCCCATTCTGTCATCCTGGCATTAGCCGGCTAATGTTCCCTGAGCAATTTCCACTGTTTGCTCATACTTTACTGTCCAAACACTTTCCTGCGCATGTTTAACCTTTACAAAACTGTAATATCTGTCTGCTTAGGCCTGGACTGCTCGCGCTGCTCAGGTTGTCAGCTCATGTGCGAAGGCTGACGTCTGGACTTGCCTGTTCATTCCGATAGCGCCTGATGTTATCCGGCTATAGATTAGAGTCAGATATGTTTTGTGTTGAGAACGGCGGAGACAACAGACCACCATGTGGCAGAAAGGGCGCTGCGTTGAAAAAAAAGCCCTGCACGCTTCATTTGTTGTGGAATTTCTGTTTTTTTTTAACATGATGGTAATTTGATAGATTGGCACAGTGGTGTGAGGACGGCAAGTCGATGCTGAGCAAATACATCCACAGTATGTATGTGTATTTGACTTTTACCAGCTACCTTTTCTCTCTAGTGTTACCTTTTCTTTCTACTGGAAGAGCAGCATTAACTGACCGGCAAACCATCACAGAAGTAACCCATGACGAGTTGAGGACATTAATAAAAAGCTGCTGTCAGTTTTGGGAGCTAAGATGACAAAATGTGCCGAGTGACAGTGAAGGCATCGGGAGAGACGCCACATTTATGCAAATTAAGGAAAAGCTGGGACCGGCAAAGAAGTGCAGAGATGACAGTAGGGAATAAAAGGAGTCTCTCTCTCCACTGTTATCTCAAAACTAGTACACGTGTTGTCCTCCTTCCCCCTCATCTTTCCCTCATCCTCTTCACCTCTTCCCCATTTCCCTTCAACCCTCCCTCCCATCCTCCCGTTCTTGTTTCTGGTCCATCTGTGACCCTGACGTCCACCACAGCTGTGTTTAGGCCTCCAGCCTTCCCAGTTTACTTCTGTTTATTCCACTGCTGTGCATGTGCATGTCTGAGAGCATTATGGACTGTATATAAGTACACAATCTCGGGCCACGTGCACACGGGTGATCGGGGCCAAGATCGTGTGCATTTCTCCGTGTGTTTCGTTGAAACAGGCCACCCACAAGGCGACACTTCCATAAGCTGACCAGACAGTGGAAACAGACCCAAACAGGATGTCACACAAAGTCTTTAATCATGATCAAACTCTAGAATGTCAAATTTTGCACAGAAGTACCGAACAGACAAGTAATCTCTAGTAAAACCTGACCATCCTGCACCTGAAAAACAAAAAAGTGTTCAATAAAAAGGTATATTGTTTATTAAAAAGGTGAAACACACACAATAGGCTGCAACCTCATTCAAACCTTTAAAAACACATGCTGACATCAGTCATCAGTCGCTTACATTTAGCTGTAATCTATTTGAAGCTGATGGTAAACACTATCCCTTCCCTATTTCCCAATCTGTAATCCGGATAAGACTGTGTTAATGTTGTGAAATGCTTTAAAGTTAATAACTAAATCCAGCTGTGCAATGCGCTGCAACCTTCCTGGCGACCCTAAGCGTGATTTAGAGAAGCTAAGCTCCTTCCGAGTGCCACATCTTTCCTGTCACCCAGGACAAACTTAAATGATTAAGTCGCAAAAACAATTTCCAAACATGAGCAAGAAACAGGCCGCCTGCTGCACCTGAGGTAAACTCAATCTGGCAAATGGCACAAAACGAGGTAGGGATGTCAAATACCGGTAAATAAATGCTGCTTAATAAGCTCAAGTAAATTTGAGCATCAAAGGAGTATTTAGCATTATTTAAAGGGGACAGCTGTTGAGGTGCGGTTAATTTTAGTCAAAATATAGTTATGTGTGCTATTATCTGTAACCCTCCACACACATTTGCACACAGCTTGCACAATTCTCCTTTTCTCCCCCCTCCTCTCTCCTGACATAACTTCTCTTATGATGGAATGAATTGTGATAAAAATGGTAGAGAATAAGCAAAAAGCTAAATGCTAATCAACACATTTCTGAATCTCTGCTTTGACCTTGTGGGCAGTGGACAGCAGCACTACTTTAAAGGGGAATCTCGGTGGTCACATGATCCTTAATATTAATGACATCCACGGATCAGATTCCCTTCTTCTTTTCACCATATTAAGATGTCAAACAGATGCCTTGAGGTTGTAGACAGGGTCCATTCAGAATACGGGCTTCCGCCAGGGTTTTAGTTTCACTGTCATCCCACTGCCCCATCAACGCTAAAAATACACACCAACACATGATACTTGAAAAGCTCGTCCCAAGACCAGAACCACCACCAAAAGAAAAAGATCGATAAGATTCCCCTACTTTTTTGCTTTCTGTTGTTTCAGGTACCTCCCTTGTGGCTCATTTATTAGCATTTATATCTGTATATTCGGCACCTTTTTGGCGGAATACCACGCCACAAGCTGCCAAAGCAGCTGCCTGGAGAAAGCAGGAGCAGGTAGCTTCACGTTGATAATTGACATCATCAGAAGTTCCCAAACATTCATGGGGAAAAACAAAACCTGCAGCCAACAAAACAGACGGGCGGCTGCCAGACCAAAACGGGAGGCGCTGTCAGGACAAGAAACATCGCCGTTAACGACGGAGGATGCCAACAGCAGACAACAAAAACAGAACTTTGACCTTCACAGCTTTCATAACATTACTGCTGGTCGAAGAAACCTTTTAATAACAGACGACTCCTATCAAATGTAACAGACTAAAGGAAATGAGTCATACATGTCCAGCTGGATTAAGGAGACAAGACTATTAGTCTGATAAATCACTTCTTCTTACCAGAGTAGATAGAGCAAAACTTTCAAGTGTACATTAAGTGTAATAAATTAGCAACCTCCCAAGAACATTACAAGACAGCGTTCACTGTTACACCATGTAGTTGTATTTATGGTTTGAGTTGAATGAGCACAACAACGAGACAGTAAGGTAAATTGTGCAAAAGATAATATTTAGAGGAAATACTCAAACGGTAATACTCTAGGACGCATTAGTCCGTGTTAACACCAGCTGCTGAGTATGAGACCGAGGCTGCAGACATGCTGCAGTGTTGTAAACATCAAATTAACTTGTCAATCGCAATCCTGGCGATGGCTCATAAAAAGAACTTATTGGTCTCAGCTTGTAGGGTCCATTCAACCAGAAAGAAAAGGAAGGCCAGACAGAAGCCTGTTGGCTTCACAGACAACAGAAAGATTTGTCAATGCCTACGAATGATAAAAAAAAAAATCATTATACTTGGCTTGGCACAACCTTATTCTAGCAGGTTCTCTCTGGATCATTAAATATTATACAGACAAGGCGTATGAGGTAATGGCTTCTAACCTGAGAGGAACTGGGATGTGAAGATCATGTGATGTAGGGCATACTGGGTCAATGGTGTGAGATTAATCTGCAAGTTGAAGGATGAACTGATGGGAGAAAACCAGATCTCGGCTCACCTGCTTTGCTGCTGATTTACCTTTGAGCAAATGCGCAGGAGAGAGAAGTGTGTGTGTGTGTGTGTGTGTGTGTGGGGGGGGGGTAACTGAACATGTGTGTTTTGTCTATGCATACAATAGGGGGGCAATTACTGCTCACATATTGCAGGACAGAAATCTGAAATAGGACTGAAGTGCACCATGAGAAAAGAAATAAATGTCACATGCCTGCCTTATTAGAGCGATGCTCCCAGACACACATGCGCTACGCTGGCACATGCACACAAAAGGGGTAGGTTTAGGTTACCTCCAAACAAAAAGTGTAAACTGATCAGGGTGTCTTGAGGTGAAAGAGGAACGAATCCCCCCAATACTGCCATGTCTGCATCTGTGCTGCTGCAGGCAACGCTGCATATAAAGGTGAGTGTAGAGCTTCGTTTTGGACAGATGATCTGCTGTATCCACTCTGTATCATCTCAGGAACACAACGATGAAAGCCAAGGTAAACTTAAAGAAAAGATGCCAAACTGTTTCTCCACTGTTTATTCCTTAAGAGACTAGAAGGTGCTTTTGTTATATGAATTAATTTAGTTTTTAAACACCCTAAACGGCAAAAAAGCCAAATACCACCAATTTGCCCAAATGAACAGATGTTGTAGCCAAAGCACGCCGTCCGTCATCAGAAACACTTCACCAGCCTGTGAAACGAATTCATCAGCAGACTTCCAGGGATTTTTTGAGACAAAGGAAATTTCCCTCCGCTGACTCATTCTCCAGGCCCACGCACCTGAACCTGGGTTTTGTTGCTAATGTGGCTACTGTGCAGCCAGACGGATAAGCTGAAACCGCAAAGGTTAAATATAGAGCCCTGACTCATCAGCAGTCGTGTGTCTTTCTTCTTTTGTACGTGAACGATGATGCACCCAAATCTGGTGATTCTGCAGGGCAACAGGGGTTCTGTGTTGGTTCTTTTTGCTGACATAAAAAAAACTTATATTCACCATCTCATTACTTACAATAACATCCTAACGTATGTCAAATCAGAAAGGTTAAATATCACAGGTAAATTGTCTCACTAACAGTCGAATAAAATCGCCCATATGTCAGCTGTAATATTATCATTCTGCGATGTCCTAAAATGGGAAAGACCTCTGAAGTGGTGCATCCTGCAGGCTTTAGTTATTCACTGATTTTCCAGCCTGAATTCTTCTGTACTTTTGATGAGAGCAGTTATGACCTGCTCCATCTATGCTAACAGGTTTCTAAAGAAAAAAATCCAAGCTAGATATTCTAGAAAACTTTGCTCGCTATGCTAACCACCTTAATGCATTAGGTCCGTATCTTCAGGCAAAACTGTGCTAACATAAAGCCTGACTGCAGAAAAATGTGGCTATAAAGCAGCCCACGGACATGTTCTCCCATAGGAAGACATCCTGTAAATAGCTAACTGTGGTTTATATGTCTGAAAACAACAGCGTAACTGGGTGTACATGGCTGTCTGGAAAAACATGCCACTAAATGAAGACATACTGTACCCACAAACATGGTGTAACCAGGGTACAGGTATGTCTGCTTATAGGCATCCGACAACCAGGAGGCCAAACTCCCAGCAGAAGCCCGTACTTCAGCAGACTGGGAGCAGAAATATATTCCCCTGATGCTCCTTCTTTTGTGATCTCACTGGCCTCTTTCTCCTGAACACAATCAGGCGTGCACAGCATACCAGAGTTCTGTCTACTTCTCCAGAAATGGCAAAAGTTACCAGACCATTAGACTTTGGGAGCGAACTACTACTACAAAAAAAGAGCTGAAGCAAGCGGGGAATTGCGAACTTAGGAGAAATGCAAATACGCTTTCCTGTTTTTCCACCCAATTGGAGTTCTTTCTACTAAATCATTTAGTTGTCAACACCTGAAAGACATGGTGGGCATGCACACGCAGACCCAAAGTACAGGGAGAGGCGCTCTTTAGGGTCCTCGGGCCATGTAGGTGTGCATCAATCAGCAGGTGCGGAGACGTTAACCTAAAGCTGCGGTTGTGGTTAACGATGATGAAAGTCAAGCAGCCTATGTGACATCGTTTAAGGCAGTGTAAATAGATGGTGCAGCCACTTCCTGTGGCTTACTGACTTACACTTTATAGCAGTGAGACTGATAATGGAAGCAGATGCTGCAGATTAAAGACGTCTTTTTAATTTATCAACTCGACTTTGTGGCATATTAAACAACTGGAAGGCCTGAAACACTTAAAACTGTTCATGATACTGCACCTGTGATTATCATCGCTATCCTTCAGTACTAAAAACTGAAACATGCATACACACTGCATGCATATTTTAACATGCTGCAACAAAGCTGGAGTAATTCTACCGCGTCTGCCACAGATGGGTGTTAGAAATAGGGGGGAAATGTCTCAAGTAGCCGGAGGTGAGACGGTGTTATTAAACAGAAGTGCATCAACCTGGCTCTTCCCCTCTAGCGGTTTCCAGAATAATAGGAATCACTGCAGACTTGGTTGAGATATTTTAGCGTGTCAGAGCAACATTGATGCTTGCACGCAACACAAAGTGAGAACATTAAAGGATTTAATTTGTTTGTATGTAAAACTGAAGTTGGAAAATTTCATTGATTGGCAGTGATTAATAAATGTGAGGCCACCACTAATTTTAACCATCAGCACTGTCTTTATATGAGCAGGATTTACCAATGGCCCCTGATGATATCCGGGCACACTGCAATGCAAACAGCATTCAAGTATTTCTTTCCCATGCCACCAGAGGCTATACACTGTGCATACCACGACTCAGCTTGCGGTATCCAGGCAGCACAGAAGCCCACAAGTTGGGGATGGATGATGGAAACAAGCTCCTTTTACCACAACAGCGAGTTTGAGTTCAAAATATGACCCATTTACACAACAGTAAAATAATTACAGATTGTCAAAACATCTAAGGGTTTTGTGGGACTTTTCCGGCAAAAGACTGATTAAAAGCCGACAACACGATCACTTTAATTGTCTTGAGAGAGGTGGAGCAACATAAATTTGGAGTTTGTGTTGGCATTAATGTATAACCGGGCCCTTCCTTCAATTAACTGAGTTCTAGAAGAACTTACAGAACAGTTTTCTATTGTTGGTATCTCTGCGGGCGTATGTTTTTCTACATATATGAATCTAAATAAGGGGAGTTTACGAGGCTTATTTTGCACCTTTGGAGGAATGCTGGAAATGATAAGTTTTGCACAAAGATAGCAACAAAATGTATGTGAACCAAAAATGCAGCATGGCCACCACAAAATCTAACACAACTAGCTGTCAACTACGGAGCAGTGATGAATAGCTAAAGAAACTCAGACATGGGAATCACAAGCCAAAACGATGCCCCTCCAGATGTCCGTTTTACTCATGAAGTCAAAGGAAGGGAAGGTGGACCCCCTGAAGACAGAGACAAATGCATGCTGAGACCCAGGAAGTACAGAACAGCTCTTAACCAGGTGTGTAGCTCTGCACTGTGTTTAAAATGACTGATGTAAATGCAAATGCACAGACACATTTGTCTTCCTGCAGCTTCAACAACTGTGAAGTCACTGGTGCTCAACATGAGCCCCCCAAAAAAGCAAAAAAAAAACCCACAAAAAAACCCCCCTGATAATAATAAAAGTATCTCCCTGTTTGTTTATGCTCGAAAAAATATTGTACGACTCTTGGAGACGAGCAAAACCTGCACAGCTGTAAACATAAAATATAATTAATATCCTGTCAAATGTCTAATGTGCTCATGGCATCCATACATCAGACTACATAATCATCACCTCCTCTGTTGCCAACTATGTGGATGTGTGTGTGTGTGAGTGTGTGTGTGTGTGTGTGTGTGTGTGTGTTCTCTACGTAGCATGTCTCCCGTATCTCTTCACAAGATACATGACAGCACAAAAGGCATGCATAACTGTCCCTCACCACTGTGTGTGTGTGTGTGTGTGTGTGTGTGTGTGTGTGTGTGTGTGTGTGTGTGTGTGTGTGTGTGTGTGTGTGTGTGTGTGTGTGTGTGTGTGTGTGTGTGCAGGGAAACACCGACACCAAAACACACAACTGCTTTCCCTGACACACTGTAAAACTAGGGTGATGGTCGCTGTCCTTCTTTCCCTCAGTCCATCCACCTCTGTCTTTCCTGGTAATCTGGTTGCCAGGTGGTCCTGGAAGGTTCTTGAAAGTCTGTAGAACCGGAATGTAGCTGAAAGGAGTCAGACTCAAAGGGGCCAATATCATAAATCTGTCAGTATAAGAACAAAAAGAAAAGTCCAAAAACATGCATCAGGTTGACTTTGGATTTTACATGGCTGTGTCTGTGTGTGTGAGGACGTTTAGGACAGTTTCTTGCCTTTCATCGGCTGGGATGAAGTCAATGAATGTGGTTGTTAGTTGATGGGTGGCTGCGACCCACATAATTCATATGTTTCCTTACACTCCTGACACCAAAAGAGTTTCTTTTACAATAGCCAAACATAAAATTCTATTAAAACTTAATCAAACCTGAAGCAAACCCTTCACTCTTCATCTTAATAAAACAGAGCAAGGACCTCCAGAGGGAGGGAATGAAACTGGGCAGGTGGGTGATCGCTGGGTTTAATGGTCTGGAGAGACCTCATATAAGAACTCAACTTTCAGAAAAAGTGGGAATTTGAGGAATCTGGGGGGAAATTGAAGGAGGGCTGTTTCATTTTTCTTATCTGGCACAGTGCCTAGGAGATCTGAGAATTCCCACAACACTGCTTTGGGATAAGGAAGTCAAAGAATGAAATGAATGCCATCTTCTCTTTCCCACCTCACCATTACCCCGCAGGCCTCACCATGTACTAAAGCCCCCACAGGTATGTAAATACGGTAAAACATGACATTCACATGACTTTTTCTGTCATGTTTTTCATTCTGACTAATAGAGACAATCAACCTGCTTGCAAGACAGACGACAGGATATCATGAGAAATTCCTGGCACACGCCAGCGTGCACACACTGATGCACAAATCCAAGGACAGCAAACACGAGAGAAATCTGCCTTATATCCGGCCTGGATGTTCACCCCAATATTTTGTTGTGCAGGTGCAACACTGTGGTTGTTTTCTTGTCTCACAGTTATTAAAATCGGAATGTGAAAACCTATGGTGAATTTCCTGCCTGTGCATGTGTGCCGTCGTATCAAAGCAGGAATGTAATGCATTTATCAAAATTTCCTGTGCGTGTATGCACACACAGGCCAGGCATGGGTCGTCAACAACATCACACACTTCAGTGTGCTTTTGTTGTGATTGACAGATAGGCCAGCAGACCCTGATTCACCCTGCTGCACGTAACCATGACAATTTCAAAAAAAAGGGCAAGGGCATGCTGGAACAATCTTTGCACGATATTCTGATTTCCTAAGAATCACTTTGTTGCACGAGCATGTCTTCTTTGGGCTGTGCAGCTTCACGTCACTCACAGTTCTGCACCATTACGGTTCAATAAAATAACAAACTCGCTTGCTCTAGGGCACATAAAGTAAAATGGCATGTTTGTTTTTTAGCTAACTGCTGAAATACTTCCATGTTAAAGTATTTGCAGAGGTGTACAGCTCCATGGCAACTTCCCAAAGGTGAACTTGACTGTCAACTCCAACCCATCACTCAAACCTTGTGAATGAATAAGCCAAGTTGATATGATGACTCCACACTGATATTTTTAACAGTTTTCACATTGTAAAGACAAAACATTGTAAAGACAAAACATTCCAAATTCCTCCATTCCTCCCTTTTACCCCCCCCCCCC
>BJFM01002106.1:1305-26953 GCA_016586285.1 Arothron firmamentum | reverse complement strand
GACCGGTGCAGAGTCCGCATTACCGCAGGCGCCGCACCGATCCGCCTGTCGACCTCCCGCTCCAAACAGCCTGCACATCTGTTTGCCTGCAACATGTGCCATCATCTGTCGCATCGGTGCTAAAAGATGACAAAATACAAATTTGCCATTAGGTTTACAGACCTAATAAAAACTGACAGTTACAGCGAGCTATGATGGATGCTGCAGGTATGCTGTGCACACGATCGGCTGGCTACGCACAAGATTCTATCAAAATGTGAAGCAAAGCATCTGGGGAAATGGAAAGAATTGTGTTCAAGTGGGTCATTAATGCTAAGAGTCCATGCAAGCACAAGTTAGCATTGCTTTGTAGACAGCATCGAAGCAGCAAATATGCAACACGTCCCCAGTGTTCTTAACATGCACGTTAATGGTGGCTTCATTTTCAAGCAACCCTGTTCTCACAACACGAAAGGTTGGTTGTGGAGCAACAGGTGCTGATAGCAGCGCGGGTGCAGACTACATAAATCTGTTAAACACAAGAGCACAGACCAGAAAGCTCTATTTTAACAATGCTGATGACCCCGCTCAGTGTAATTGTGGCTCTCGGACTGAAATAACCAAGAACAAGCAGTGGTTGGCTGGACAGAGAGAGAGAGAGAGAGAGAGAGAGAGAGAGAGAGAGAGAGAGAGAGAGAGAGAGAGAGAGAGAGAGAGAGAGAGAGAGGTGTAACTGCTTATCTGTCTGAGAGGTGAGGCGACTAAAACACATATTTAAGTAAAACCTTCATGTCACGCTTGTGTTATTAGACGTCGTCTGCGTGCATGAAACAAACTTTCATATCGTCAATATCTCAATATATGGGATTAACAATAGCCTCAAATGCCAAATTGTCTGTCGATGACCTTAACTTGGCACGAGCAGCGCAGTCATGAGGCTACTTTCTGCCCGAGATCCTGCACGTCAGGATGATCTAAATATGTTTTAATGAGTCTGGACTGCAGCCAGAAGCTTCTTAAGTGAGTGGATTCTGGTTTGGAGTTACCAGCGCAGGGAGAGGACGCTCAAACAGTAGCCTAATGTGTCTGGAACCAGACAGGTGAAGAAGAACCTTAAATCAGGCAGAGGTCAACAGTGAAGCAGCAGCACGCCCGCCCGAAGGACTGTTACGTGGAGCAGTTTACAGATGGGTATCTTCTAAAACCACGACGCACTGGATGCATGTATGAACTGTCCTGACTGACATTATTAAAAATAGCAGTACAGCCAGCGCCGAATCCTCTCTGCGTCAAGCGCGGGTGTTGTCACACCAATCAGAGGAGCGCAGAGTGTCTCGTCCCACCGTGTCACTTATCTTGCTACCACGATGGACGGGTGCCAGAGGGATAAGGAGAGACTATCTGAAGATAAAGACACATATGCAGGCATGACTCTTTGGACACAAAATTTAACATTATTCTGGATTTTTTTTTATCCGCCACTAAAAGTCGCTGTAAACAACATGCTGTTACATGCTTTTCCTCTTCGACCTCCTCATACCATCATCACCTCATTAAAAGTCTCTCTTTTAAAATCTCTGCGAGAACATCAACTTCCCTCCTTCTTCTGCTTCCATTTCTTTTCATTGACCCCTTTGCAACTCCTTCCCCTCCTCCTCTTCCTCCTCCTCCACTCTGTTTCTCTTCAGGAATTCCTGTCTCGGGTCGTTTGCAGCATTTGCCTGTAGTTACAAGGCACTGTAAAAGCAGCGTGTTTACTTCTGAAAAGAAGGGGTGAAATTAATTAAACATCTTTTGTTGGCAGTAAAAAAAAAAAACGGGCAAAGCTGGGGAGAGCGTACAACGACACTCGCCAGGTTAGCGCATGGTGGATTGTGTGTTTAAAGCTGAGGAATGTGACTGTATTCTCGAGGCAAGTTAATTCACAACCTGCTCTCTGAATTAAAAATGTCAAGTTAGTGAAGGGGGGGAGGCAACACAGCAATGAAGTGCAAAAGATACTAAAAATAAACGAAGTCAACAAAGGGAAGTCGGCAAGAAGCTGTAACAACCTCCTTTCAATACCTGGGCCCCCCTCCCCTCCTTCCTCCCCCACCTCATCTTAAAGCTCTCCCTCTTCCCTTTTGTCCTCCTCGCATTCCTGCCATCATGTGCCGGGTAAAGCTGTCAGCTGGCTGGCCCAGAGCGAAGATGAGGGTGAAAACAAGCCTCAGCTTTAAGGAGAAGCAGGTATAGGCCTGAATGTTGATGTCGTTCCTGGATCTTTTCCATGATTTGCATATTGAAGGAGAAGTCAGACAAAGTTGCTAAAGTATGCTGATCGTTCACTCCGCAAATA
Source organism: Arothron firmamentum (assembly GCA_016586285.1). Lineage (NCBI taxonomy): Eukaryota > Metazoa > Chordata > Actinopteri > Tetraodontiformes > Tetraodontidae > Arothron > Arothron firmamentum. The sequence goes on along the minus strand of BJFM01002106.1, from coordinate 24,636 downwards.
ACCAGATCCACTTCGGGATCAAACTTGTCGGCTTTAATTTACTTTCTTACACCTGATGGCGACCTTACTGTAAGTCTTTCATTTGCTTGACCCTGACTTGACAGAGGATTGAAAACACCGAACATGATGGTACCTGTACTTCCCTGGTATCACTATTTCTTAACAGATACACATTCAATGGTGACTTTTTCACCACATGCCTATTGTCACAGAGTTTAGCAATTTTTATTCAGAGCAAACCCGCTCAAAGCAGAGTGTGACAGCTGCCTCTTGAACCCGATAACAGACCCTACAGTGTGATATCTACAGCATACGGTGCAGATTTGTAAATGAATACAGCTGAACGTGTAACATCAGGCTTTTTTCTGCTTTCGACTCACCTACAGATAAGGTGAACTTTTTGAGCCGGTTCACCCGGCTGAGTTTCTTAGAGAGCAAATCACTACTCTCAGAGATGAGAAAAACTACTTTCCATGTCCTCCAAAGCCCTGCAAATGTCTCCTGTCCAACTGTATTTGTATACCTGTGTTTACACACCAGTCCATCACCAGATGCTTAACGGCATTCCACAGACCTAAAGCCTCAGAACAGTCCAAACCTCAGGTAAACGTACAACATATACAAAGTGCTTCACACCCCCTGCATCCCCCACCCATCCTTGTCTCTCTGGTTTGTGTAGTCTTTAAAATGTCTCGGACTGTCACACACACACACTGGAAGGTTCTCAGCAGCGATAAGCAAGAGTGTAGACATATAAACTGAACACTGGACCACCAACATCAGCAGCTGTTGGGCACAAATATGTCCCCGTCTGCACTGCGTGGTTGTTGAGGTCTAAACCTACTTTCATGGGAAAGTATTGAAGAGCCATACCAGAATATTCTCTCACTATAGGCTGCATCATTTTGCAGTAACATGTCTTGTTTTTAGCATAATGTAGTTCTACTTTTGCCCAAATAACCAGGTCCATGTTGCACCACTTTAAGCAACGATGTGGGAGCTGTGCAACCTGACTGGCAGGTGTCAAAAGGGCACAACAATGTTGCAGCAGCGTGTCAAAGAAGATGCAGGAATGACGGAGAGAAAATGATCAAGAATGGAGACAAATAGGGAGGATGCGTGCAGTTTGTGTTCTAGTTGACGGATGCATGCTTCGGTGTGTTTGTGTGTATAAACCCCAGGCAGCTGGTGGGAATCTCTCAAACATCGGCTTTGCTTGTCAGTCTTCTGATATATCAGCGGCAGCCACGTACACATTATCGAGGTGAATGATGCTGGGCTAACAGGACCTCCCAGAGAAACGGAACATGGATGAAAAGTCTCACAGAGACATATGATCACACTTAAAATGAGAGGACAGCTCTTTCCAAATGCACATTCTTTTATTTGTATAAACTCTGGAATAAACAGCTCATTTCCTGCAGATTGACTGTTCAATTTGTAGCGGAATACAAACGGGTAATAGTACCCAGCGAACAAATCTCTTTTTGTTCAAACCTGTCCCCTAACACATGATACACACGGCCCATTTTGACTCCTCTGGATGCTAGAATACACACTCTAACCTACACACCTGCTCTGCCAAGAAAACATCAGGTATGTACACGATGTGGTATTTCATCAGATTTTAAAACAAGAGAGGACAGAGAATCAGGCAGGGTGATAAAAAGGCAGATATGTTTTTGTTTCTGCACCATGATCCATTTAATCCTCAGAGAGACGTCTGATTTGTGTCACAGAGTTACACCTAGACTGCCTTCTTAACGTTGACAGCGGCAGCTGCAGGGGCGATCTGTTTTCTGTTGATCGACTCTGTTATAAATGTGAGATTACTCATTGATGGAACTGTCTTTTGCTTCAGCTGGAGGCAAGTCAAGCAGTAACTCTTTAACTAACTTAATCTATTCCTATGAAAGAGCAACACTTTAGCGCGGTTAATACGCATGAGAATTGAACATTAACTTTCAGGTAAAATAGCATTATGCCCTCCATGACAACATGGATGTTCTAGAGATGAGTGTAAATGAGGTCTGTTGTTGTAGCTATCTTTAGAAAGCAGTACTCAAATTAAAAAAAATGTTTTATTTAGTGCAGAGTAATAATTTATTTTAGAACATAAAGCATTAATTATTTATGGAAGTTTTTACACTGATATGATTGATTGGTTTGAACTGAATTTTATATGCAGCAATTGAACTAAAAATTTGTTATAGGATTAAATTCCCCTGAAAAAAACAAACCCAAACAAACAAAAAAAAAACAAACCCAATGACTTTGCATAAGGAGTCCTCCTTCATCATTTCCAATCTTATTTTTGAACTAAAACTATGATTTATAGCTGACTGATGTCTGTTGTAGAATGGTCAGCAGCGCATTCACAGGCTATCTGAAGCTAGAAGATTTACAGGGTGCTCTAAAAGCCTCTGTCTTTGGTGTTCTAATTTAAACTCCTTTTCAAACACAGAAAGGTAACAGGTCAAGGCCACAATGGAGGATATTCCAGTGCTGTTCCTGTGGAAACCCATGAGCGACGCACTATGACACAACTGAGCTGCATATACACTGAGTCACAACTGGTGTTTAATAAACACATGTGAACTCTAGATAATTCTAAAAATGTATGGGTCCGTTTCTGGAATATTGGCTGTGAGCGTGTATATGCAGTGACAGCTTAATGGTTTGCATGCACACAAAATGTTTGAAGGGCCCACGGGAGATAATGTAAATTTTAGACATGTGCAAGGAGAGTACGGACAATTCTTTCACAATCTAACAGGGTGACTCATCATTAAAAGAAGTCTTATTTTATTTAAATTCATCCTCATTTTTAGAGCATGACTAGCAATTTCAGGGTAACTCTGCCCTGGACTGCAGATTTAAATTAAATATTTATGAACTTCACGAGCACTACAGCAGCCCTTACATATTATACAGGATTGTTAATCTTCAACTGGAAAATTAGATTAAAGTTAAAAGCATCCCTGGGTGGGCTCGAACCACCAACCACTCAGTTAACAGCCGAGCATGCTAGCTTATTAGGCCACAGAGACCTGCAAAAGCCCAGAAAATGTCTGTGAAAGAACCAATCTACTACAGATTATACACAAGTGTAGTTGGAAGAAGTTGTGACAATGATGGACATCTTTTATATTATGCACTGACAGCTGATTTTCTCTTAAAAAAAAAAAAAAATGCAGGGACTTAGCTGAGCTTTACACAGCTGGCAGGCATCACGGCCTGTTGCTCGACAGGATTCCTGCCTTAACAAGCTGCCTGCTGTCAGGCCCTCAAAGCCCTCTTGACTTCAGGAAAACCACCACCACACTGCAGTGTGTGAGGGACTAAGGGGAGCCATTTTGGATCAAGCCACACTGAAATAATACAGGCAGACACGGGTTAAGTGTCCCACTGGGGAGCCATAACAGCTCAACCATCATTACAGAGGTTGGAAGGGCCTTCAAATAATGTATCACATAGAACAAAAATGAGTTTTACTAAAATAAAAACACGGGCTTATCAAAGGAGACAGCAGAAGTGTCTGATATCCACAATGATGCCATTTCAGATTTGACTGCACTGAAATAACACGAAGGGGCAGTTGGAGACACTTAAGTTAAGTGCTTCACACACAAGAGAGACAGGGGATGAGGTTAAAAAAAAAACAGATCACTCTCATTTATATGTCTTTATTTTACCGTCAGACGTAGGCAGGAATCCTGATCTGAAGTAAATGGGTACATTAAAGTAACCTTTTTAACCCAGTATTGCCCAGTCTCAAATAACTCAAATAACCACCTGCTTGGTTTAATTACCCACGAAACCATGCATGTCAAAGCACACACATGCCCAGGGAGTTCAGAAAAAGAAAAACATCTTTCTCCCTCTGGTCTCCCTTCCTCCCTGTGTGAAAAATGAGCAGGGCCTTTGAAGGCAAACACAGGACCGTAGAGAGAAACCTCTGCGCTAACATAAAGGACACTCCCTGCCAACCATTGCCACCCCCTTCCCCTCTTCTCTCCGCTCTTCTTCTAGCTGACCCCTGACCTTATCTCTGAAGAGCTTGAGACAAGTGGTTGGAATGGAATGCTCAGTGGATGTCCAGCATAAGGTCAGTATAGGGAGGGAGAGAGAGAGAGAGAGACAGGGCAAGTAAATGTACAACCAGTAAATGCATGCATCCTCTGTGGTTAAAGTGGTCTCAAAGTCCACTAAAGGTTTTGGTTGATGGATTTAAAGCAATGATTTTAATAGGACCCTAACAAGAGAATTTTCTTACAAAAAATAAATAAATAAAGCAATACAAATGTATGTGGTGTAGTAGGAAAAGCAAAATTATTACATTTGCTTGCACTTTCAGATGCTTTTGGTGTCTAAAATGTTGCTGGTTTACACCCAGACATGAGAAGGAATGACGGCTGTGCTGGCGTCAAGCGTGAACAATGACCTTACAGCATGAAAGAGCATCATGGGACAGTCTGTTAAGAAGACGGGCAGCATAGAATTGCTTTAATTTGGTCATAAACAAGGGCTGAGTTATGGGAAAGAGGCCCCCTTGCTTTTTTTTTGGTGCTCATTCTATAGGTCAGTAGGCTAGAAATCAGCATCTAGGGTTTTGCTTTGCAATCCAATTGTCAAAATTTGGTGATTTACCTTTCACCTTTGCTGTTTTGCTATATCTATCTGTCTGACTACACATCAGGTTCATGAAGGATTTATCTTAAGTTGAAATACAGTAGCAGCGGGGCGTGTGCTGTGTGCTACATCGACAGTTTTAAAAAAAAGAAATGTTGGTAGCTCAGTCTGTCGGGTCGGGTCTGAGCGCCGGCTTCTTGGTTTAAACCACCGTTGAAGACCGAAAATAGGAAGGCGTGCTGAGAGGAACCAGGAAACCTTTAGAACACTAGTAAGATGCCCTTGAGAGCACGGCACCGAACCACCAATGCTCAGAGTGCCTGTCTGGGGCAACCTTCTCTCTTTCTGTTGCAGCTGTTTAATCAAAAGGATGCATGAGTTTGTAACAAAAGAAAATATCAGAGTGTGTAAAAAACTGGATTTCTCCTAGTGTGATCAGTATTTCTTCCCCCTCTAAAATGATTTCATTAAGCCTGGGGCATTTCCTCTGGGTGAGGATGCCTTAAAATATTTCAGACTCATTATTGTCATCATCTGCTGATGCTATCGCTCAGCCTCCTCCAGCTCAGCTAAAGGTCACTCCCTGACATTTTTAAAAGTTGCATGAGGTCAGAATTCTCCAGGTGTTTCGTTTAAGCACCCCTCTAAGCAAGAATATGCCATGACCTCACTTTTACCTCTGCATCTGGCCCTCTTTTTCACAGTCCCACTCTGCATTTTAGGCTGTTATTTTCTTATCTTCAAATTTCTCTTTTCTGTATATTTTTGCTTTGACCTTTCTTTTTTTTTGATATATGAAATCAAGCCCGGACAAGAGTCAGACCAAAAACAACCTCATTTTTTGCTAAGTGGCAGCAATTAAACAAGTAGCAGTTTATTAGAAAATACAATAAGAGAATCCGTTTTCACTTCCAATTACACTGGGCTCCAGCAAGCCCTCTTCTTATCAACTGCAAACCAAAGAAAACAAACCATTTGCTGAATAAATAGACCTTTCTGACCTGCCCGGGTCAAGGAGGGTCACAGTTATGACAGCGTGTATAAAATCCAAATCCTAAAATGCTTGCCTTATTCTACCTCCAATAAATTCCAGAAGGTAACCTTTCAGAAATGAAAGTCCTGCTGTTCAGCAGTGACCTTTGTGCACGGTTTGTAACTGACCGCGCAGCCTACCTGCTGGCACTTACTCACACCTGACCCCCAGCTCTCATTTTTGACCCCTGATGGCTTTTCTCAGTAGCCCAGGCATTTCAATTCACAGATTCAAGGATTTGCGGATATTGTTTATATTGCATTTTAAAATATCTTTTCTTTTTCAGTGGAGTGGGGGGTGTGTGTGCATATGTGCGGAGGGGAATCCACTTGCAGAACCATCTGCTCAAGGGTAAAGACAAAGAAAGAGGCAAGCAGCAAAGACATTGTGGAATGCCTGAGAGGTTCTCAGTTATTATCCGTGTTATTGGATATCTCAGGCAGCTACAATATGAAGTCTTCAATATGACTTTGGAGTCGTATGAGCAGGAGAGGAATGTCCTTGGCAAAACCCTTCAAAATTTGATGCCCTTGAACTTTCAAAATGTCCACCTGATGTGAAGAAAAAGAAGACTTCAGTGGTTGTACTGATGGGACATAACCTATTATATGTCCTTACTACCACATTAGAATATTCACTAAAAACGCATTCATGGTTTTAGGGTATATGTTTGTAAGAGGCATAATTTATTTTTCCTCCTATAACCTTGACAGATGCCCTTAAAGCCCTTTTTGCAGACCAAATGGCCGTGCATCTTTAATTCTAAAAAGCCAGAGATGTCACAAAACATCTTGGAGATTAAATGCATACACTGGTTCAATAGCCTCTGACTCACTTCCACCCAGTCTGGGGATGGTGAAAAGGAAAAGAGTAGAGCAAAGGGAGACAACGGAAGGTGAAGAAAGGACAGAAGAGGTGCCGACAGGTGTGCACCCCTTTTATGGTGCTGGAAGGCAATAAGCAAGGGAGGTAGGGGAGACTTTTGGGGGGTTAGTAGCTATGGAGATAACAAGGAATGTTCTCGACACCCCCGGCCGCCCTCAAAGACTGATGAGTCCTAAGCCTGGACCTGTCACCTCAATGGTTCTGTCACAGTTTCCGAAATCCAAAATGTCAACTGGAATGCCAAAAGGATTGAGAAAAAGAAAGGTTCTTAAAAAAAAAAAAAGACTGAGATTGAGGAACGATCTAATTTAGCAAATACTCTATGTCGTACCTGAAGGACGCACAATTCACAAATCTGGTTAATTTTCTGATTCCTCGATAAAATCTCATAAACATGAGTTGGAACATGATGCCCAGTAGTGAAGTGCATTAGAACCAAACAATTCTGTAACACTGCAGCGTGCACATAAAATGACGGTTTCACCCCTAGAGTGAAACAAAATACAATCAGAAGGTCAGTGCGGACATGAAATGTTCCTGCTCCATATGAGATGAGATATTGTTTTGAATTATGCAGTTAATAGGCTTACGCTGTGTACAAAGTATTTAAGTATTTTGTACACAGCAGCCGTTCATTCCCCCTTTCAGCCTAATGCTGAAAGGGGGAATGAACTGTATTTAGAAGTTATCATTGAGTAATTACGTCACTGAGAGGAGCAAAACAGGGACATGTGTAGAAAAAGAGTCAGTCTGACAAAGAGAACAATTCAGCTGGAGAAAAGGTTTTGCTATCTGACCTGGCAGAAATACTGGGTGTCTATGTAAAGAGTCATTTTCTTTTTGAACATGAAGCTGCTGCAGGCCCGCAAAACTGACCCGGCAGTCACCACTTCATATCAGTTCATCATCCAGCCTGGAGTAAGAAGGAACTGTAAACCTCTACCAAGTGTTTTCAGGGTCTGCAGGTTCCAGACCTTTACATGAAACATTCCTCTGAGTGATCAATCTTCAGGTGAAAAGATGTCAAAAAAGCTAATAAAGCTTTAAAGATGGGTGTCAGTGAAGTTCACCTACGATGATGAAGGAGGCATTTTTGCCAGTGGTGTCAAAAACATATGAGGAGTAAGTCTTTCTTGTTAGTGGTGACATGCTGAAACAAAGCCCGCATGCTGCAAGATTGCACCCATTAACGTAACCTCGCTTCACCCGATCCCCTTGGCCAACATTAGTTTGAAGCTGCTCTCTGGCTGTCTATTTTTAGGCAAGCGAAAAGCCAGAGAAATAAATACGATGGGCAACTGCACTCTGTTGACAAACAGAAGTCCGACTTGCTGCCAGTGCACAGTAAAGGAAGCAAGCACAGTGCAGCATGGGGTCTTCCAACTGTCCTGGATATTCTAATGATGTGAATCGAGATGATAGCTGCATGTGTTTTCGCAGCAAAGTTTGGCACAATGATCATCTGTTCCCCCTCATTAGTTGCCGTTTGGGGCCACAGCAGGCAACAGAGAACACAGCCAGAGCGCTAGCTGAGGCCCTTCACTCTGTGATGAATGGGAGGTAAAGCTAAAACGTGACGGAAATGGTGCCATGTTGTGCTAAGCTGGAGTCCACTTCAGTCAGGCCGCTACAATGAGCAGCGCGCTGGCTAACCTTTGATGCCTGTTTTTCAAGCCACACAATGTCAGCATGTGCATGAAGGTAAGGCGCGAGCTCTAGCAGAGGCATGCATTACAAACCGTCTTAATCGTTCATCTGTGTATAACTGTGGTTTCTAAGGGTAACACATAAAAAAAAAACCAGCCAGAAACCGCGATCATTCAAAACAAGTTCTTCTGTGACAAAAATTCCTTGAACTGTTGGATCTGACAGTATTTTGGCCAAGCACAAGTCTTGTAACAACAGCTCTGCGTCAGTCGTCTTGCTGTTACCTACAACTACATAAGCATGAAGCCTCAGTAAATGTGGGAGAGACCTGTGTGTCAGATCCGCCAACAGCAGGTTGTGATGGTTTTGAGAACGCCGTGACCTGGTCCCTGAAGATGTGTTCTATGGTGCCTGTAAATGTAATCATCACTCCCTCGTAAACCTGATTCTGTATGGACTTCCTCCTGATAACTTCAGGTCTTTGCAAACACATGAATAAAATGCTCACTGACTTAGAGAATCACCAGTTGAGTAAGGGTCAACTTGGGCACGCTTCAGGTGTTGACCATGACCTGCCACTCAGCCACAAAGCACGATAAATTACATCTGACTCCAGTGTTATTTCCCCGCTGGATAGGCCTGGAGGACAGAATAGCAAATCTTCCTGATTTATGGTTTTTTGGGAGACAAAACCATTAAAAAATAGCCCTGACACCCAAATATTCTCTCTCAAAGAATCAACATTCAAGAAAAGCAAACATTATTCATTAGGCTTGAAAACGCTATGCGAGTACAAAAAAACATGCAAAGAAAAAATCTTGCATCTGTGCAACATGTCTCCCAAGTACAAAATAACACTGCTGTGAGGCATTAAATCTACAGGTTATTGCCTTGGTGGCGCAATAAGGATCGGCATTTATGTAGCCAAAGGCTTTATTTCCCTCAAAGCATTGGCAGTGTTACCTTTGGCAGCGGTTACAGTGTAGTTATAACAAAAGAGGTTGTAATACTGTACAAACACAGACAAGCTGGCAGCGTGGGCAAAGCATCCAATAAAGCAGGAATCCAATGGACCAATGGTATGCAAGCTATAAGGAGCTCAGGGAAGAAAGGAGGGGAAGGAGTGTGGGGGAATATGGTTGCGGTTAGTTACCTGGCTGTCTGGATTATCTGGCTGGAACAGAAGATTGAGGTATGAGAGACAGAGAGGTGGGAAAACAGAGCAGAGGTATCCGTAATTACAGGGACAAGCATAGACACAGCAGAGGTTAATAGCATACAGATGCTGACACATCTGATTTGCCAATGATTGTGAGAGATACAGGAAAGGCTTGGAGTTTGGGATTAAAGGAAAGACATGCTCTTTGCACCCAGACCTTACAACAGACTGGGAGCGGGGGGCAATGCGCTTCACCTCCCTGAGGTCACACTCTCCACACTGGATCACCTGAAGATGTGTACAGTCACGTGTGATATAAATCATTGTCATTTTTATTTCGAAGGCATGTGTACCCAAGCTTGTGAGTGTGAATATTAACTTGTAGCCGAACAAATAAGAGCAAGAGTTAATTAAAGTTTATTGCCTGTTTTAAGGCTCTAGTTTAGACTCCTGGAAAAATAATCCCAAGATCCCAATGAGGAGCACAATCTCCAATCAACATTGACTGCTAGAGGATATGCATATTAAACTCTGTTCATTCTGCACCTGAAAAATCTACTTTCCAATTTAAATACCACCATTTAAGCCCACAATCAAACACGACTTACCTCAATAACTAACATCTGTAATTCTTGCTTGTGAGCATTTTTCTTTGCTGAATAAATCACTTTCAAAGTAAATGAAAGCAAAGACAAACAGTCTTTAGTGTCTCTATAGATAGGACTTAACAGTTGTGTGTTGAGCCAGAGCTAACATTGCCACGCTAACAGCAAAGGTAAATACGACATTAGGCCTGTTTGTTTAGGTCCGCATTAGCCGCCGGCCACATATTTCAGCCCACAACAAAATTGAGCAGACTTGTGCGCCTAATCATCCTAATGACCCAGTGACATCACGGTGGAGTTCCTGTCTCAATTAGAGGATATCACCAGTGATTGGAAAGTCACACAACTACTCATTCCCATACACACCCTTGTTATCCACACATGGATAGCTGTTCAGACCACGGCCACCTCAGTAGACTGACAAACAAAAGAAGTCTTTTTTTCCTGCACGGGCATGCATCTAATAATTGCAGTGAAAGAAAGAAATGTTTGACTTTCAGCTCTCCAACGAGCATCTCGTGCCAAAGTCATGACATTGCAGGGTGGAAATTCTGTGCATCAAAGCAGAGCAGGACTCAAACCTTTTAGACCTCGAGACCACTAAACATACAAAAAGTCTGAGGGCTAAATGTTTTATGTTTGAACCTCAGCATCGATAAAGAAAGGTTTCAGAAGATTGTGGTTAGTGACTGATGGACCAAAAACAGAAGCATTGATATTTCAGTGGTTACTCGGACTAAAGTACAGCTTGAGATTATCTCCAAATACCATCTTTTGACCACAGGTAAAGTACAGGTAAAATGGAAACTGCGAATCACAACAAGAAAGCCTCCAAACCACCAAGGATTTGGCTCAAGGGCTATCTTTTCCTGCTAATTGCTCCAAAGCTAGTGGTTATCTGGGCTATCTGCATAAGCCGCTGACAAAATCGGTGCTAATATGAAGCAGATCAGTTAAGCATACGCCGTGGCTTTTGAGATTTTCGAAAACTTTCCGAGCATGAGGGATTTTAAGGAACAAGTGGACGGGGTCAGCATTTAGATGTTGGATGAAAAGAACAGGACCAAGAAGTGCGAAGTGTGAAAGGGACAGGAACATCTAAATGAGGGGAGAAAAGGAAGAATGAAAGGCAAACAGAGGAAAAAACAACAAATGAAGAGAAGTAGATTGGAGGTCTAATCCCTGTGAAGTGCAAACAGCCCTGAGGGGAGTGATGACATTAAGGAGAAGGGACCAGGCACGTCGAACAAGCAGAGACAGCACTCCCACTGAGCATCAAGCCAAACACTGCCCCACCTCAGCTCCTCTCTGACAAGCCTAAAGACCTTCACAAACACACCCGTGGGGCCTGCACATAGATGAAACAACCACCCCAACCCTCCCCTCCCTCTGCTCGCTATCGCCCTTGTGTTTTTCTACTCATCTCCCTTTCATGAGACGCAGAAAACACATATCACGATAAACAAATCTGGAGAGTTTGCCGCGGAATGTTAAGCCTTTGCGGCGGGTGTGAGCCCCCCCCCCCGTGCAGATGGCTTTGTGCTCAGACGACCTCTGACACTGTGACCAATCACAGGACAAACTGCCAGCCCACGTCAAAAAGAGAAGGACATGTGAGAGTGGATGTGCCAAGGCCTGGCAGATAAAAGGAGATAGCACAGTAATGTGGAACCTAACCTGCAGTAAAACATTTGGCGAGGGGCCCAGTTTGTACCACCGGCTGCCAAGACCCTGAGCTAATTCCCAAAACAGACACATGAAAACAAACTGCAACAAAAAGGGGGCAAGATGCAATGTAATGCCCTTTCCCTCAAAAAGACTGAATCCATTTAAGAGCTCTGGCGAGGATTTCCTGAAAAAGACTAACACCCACGTGCAGCGACGGGCAGGAGAGGGCGGCATCTGTCAGCGCTTACTCCGGCTTTCTTCTTGTTGCCTGTAATGTTTGAACAAATGTCTTGACTTAAGCATGACAGGGGATTCATAACAGAGGGTTCTTGCAAAATTCTTCATGTCCTGGGGGAATAACGCAAAGGTTATTGCTGTTCGCAGACAATAACGCTCACCTACTGTTATGCTATGCTTACTAAACATACATCTGTTCATCTGAAAACAATGGGCTGACTGTTGGAGTATTAATGTATAAGCCAAATGTAAGATAAGCCCTATGGATGTAAGAGAGGCCTCTTCTACAGTATAGATCTGGAGAGGGGTTTTCCCTGTAAAAAAAAACCCAAAATAAATTCAAATCCCACCTGTGTCGGCAGCAAATATAACGGCAGAGATGTGTGGTTTACTGAGGAAGCACGTATGCACCACATTGTGGGCGTAGGAGCGGGGGCTTTTCAACAATAAATCTGCTATATGGACTTTATAGGCTTCCTTGCAATGCTCACTGACAAATTTTGTGTCAGCGCCCTGACTAAAGGTGAAACCTGGAAAGGAAAAGACCAATTTTCAACTTTTAAACACGCAATAAAATTAAGGGGTGACTGGAAATGCCCACAACGTGGGCTAAAAATATCTGCACACCTCGCTCCTTCAGGTGATGCAAAATGAGGTGGAACAGCGCAACCCAGTCACATCCAAAAGCTTTACAATACGTTTCCATAAACCCGGGTACTATCATCTTCACCAAAAATGTAAAGAGAAAGAGAGCAGAGAAGGAGTGTGGGGTTTTAGGTGACTCAATGTCATCTCACTGCAGTGTGTCTGACACAGACTGACATTAAATTATTTGTCAGTCTAGAAATTAAAATGAATGCAGTGTGGTATTTGGTCATTTCAATTGACTGAAGGATGATTACTAGGAAGGGCAAACAGGTCGTGAGATTGGGACCGCACTCACAAATCTCACTACGAATCACATGCTAATGGGATGTCTACAGGGAGCAAGTCTATAAAGTGATAGGAACAAGAGATGTTTCTTTGTGTGTGTGTGCGTGTGGGGGGGGGGGGGTTAAATGATCAGGTGTGAGTGGGGGGGAAGAGGACACAGGGGAAAGGAAATAGGAGATGGTGGACTCAGGGAGGTTCTCCTAACCACAAATCAAGCCCTGATCAGTTGCCTCACTTAGCGCTTCTGGAATGTTCCTGCCTGTAGCACCTGCAGGGAGTGGGAGAGAGCCTGACAAGTCCTGCCAAGCTCTGCAGGAATTCCACTGAGGGAGGAGGGGGCTGTGAGGAGAGAGGGGGTGTCTGTGTCAGTCTGCAGCATCCCTTTTGCCTCACAAACACGTCTGGTATCTCTGCCATCACCCCAAATGTTGCCGTTAAGACATTCGCATCTAAAAATTGCAGACTATATTACAAATTTATGGGAAATTTTTACTTTGTAGTTTTAAATTGCAAAAGACTAAATGTGCACTTGCTCTTTTGAGCTAAGTCTGAATGGGAATACCAAAAACAGCAACCGTTTGAACCACCAACCTGTAAAGAATGCATGGAGATCTACACAAATCATCCATCTCACTGTCCAACTGGAACAAATCAAATGCAAAATGCGCAAAGCTGGATGATCCCCTAAATGTGCATGTATTAAAACCCTCTCACCTCCCTCCCATAAAGCCTCCTCTCGTCTCCTTGCTGCTTCTCCTCACAGATGTGTGATGTTTTCCTTACGCCAACACTTCTGTCCACCCTCACTGACATTTTGGAGCGGAATCTAAAGGATTTTACCTGTCTCTGGATGTTCACTGACACACAATTTAATCGTGGAGGTTGAATGAGAAACAACCAAATGTTTGAATTAACCCATAACAACCAAGCTACAAATACTAGCTGTTTATTACCTGTTACTACCTCTTATCCTTGAGGTTTTAACGTTTTTCATGTTAAAATAGAAATAAAACAGAGCTACTGTAATCAATGTGGCACTTGTGTCCAGATCCTAGATCCATGCAGGACCACAGTTAAGACCTTCAAATAACCAAATTAGCCTGAACAACAATGCTAAAACACTGCTATTCGTCACCTAAAAAAATCTTCTGCAGTCAGTTTCAGTTCAGCAACTAAATTGGGTAAATGTTAGCACATACAGGTTGTATGCAGTTGAGTGGTTATCGCGTTTTACTGGTTGGAATTACTTTTAAAAAGAAAATTTGCAATGTTTTCTTCCCTTCTATATAAATTTCAGTAGACTGGATCAGAAATTCAAATAAAAATTCAAATAAAATTGATTAAAACAATGTTGTTCATGGTACAAATAATGGAAAAATTTTGGACTATGGAATATTTTCATAAATAACTGTAACATCAGGTTCAACGATCTGTTGCTGTCAATTGTGTCTGCAAAGTTGCCTTCAAAATCAGCGGGCATCACGCTGGCGCAGTATTTCGACACCGATCATCTCTCATTGGAAAGGACATCAGCTAGATTCATGTTGCTGAGGAAAGAGCAGCCCAGACCACCCAATGAAGTCATCTGTCACTCACTCAGCACTTCACACACACATCCATTCATGCAGTCATACAAACAAAAAACTGATCATGATCAGGGAGGTGGGAAGTGGGTGGAGGAGTCAATTCAAAGTCAATGTTGCTCCATCAGCTAAGTCCTATTGACAAACATGAAGCTTTCAGCTGAGGATTCACTTTCATGTCCGTCCCCCATCAGCATCTCCATCGCGGCCGACCACTCCCTCGCCCACTCCGCAGGTGGATTGAGTCTTTCCACTCATGGAGGTTGATTTGCTTTATTTTGTATTTCGTGAACATAGAGATTTTTCAAATTTGGATTGGCCTCCATAAAAGTCCCAGCGTCAAGCCCTGTCAGCCTCAATGATGTTGTCAGAAGCTGCTTTCTTATTCTAATCAACAATGTAAAGGCTGCAACATGGCACTGAGGGCTCACACCTAAATGGAACCTGACTCTTGTTGTCATGAATGTCCTGAAGTTTTACCTCACCATCTCTCCTCAAGTTTGCACCATACTTTCATATATCCCAACATATAAAAACATGAAGCTCTATCTAGACAAACTATGGATACCAATAAAGAAGAAATTGGGTTATGATCAATTTCTTAAAGAAGACCTTGGGGCCTGCATGGGTTTTTAAATACTACTGAAAAGAAATGAAATAAAAACACAGAATGAACACATTTTAAAGCCAAACGTTCCCCGCTGCACAGGATGTGCCTCTTGGGATGGGTCAAGGATGCAGATGCTCCATGTTTGCTGCAACCTCAGTTTGGAGGACGTCTTGTGGGCGGGTCAGGGGGCGTGGCTTATAGAAAAAAGGCCCGTTTGCTTATTATTCTCCTCATTCTTAATATTCATCATCTGGGCGGGTTTTGGGTTTGCAAATGACTGTGAGCGGGCCCACTCGAAAATGAATCACTTTTTGGTCCCTCAGGCAGCTGCTAAACGCAAACCTGAGCGGCAGGACAGCGCACCCAACAGACTTGTTAATTGATATAAAAAATAATTAAATATACACTATGGTGCTGGATAGTGAGTGGAGGAAAAATCTGAAATAATTGTTTAGGATGACACGCAGGAGATGAAGACCTCTGACATAAATAAACTCAACCAGCGGCACGTGTGGCGTTAAAATGCATGTCAATCAATGTAAAAATCACTAAAATATCTTCAATCTGGCAAACTTTACGGTAACCACACAAATTGAAACTTACTGCGTGCGTAGATCCCACTGCCAGGGCCACTGCAAACAAACAAATCCTGCAAGAAAAAAATATAGATTTTTTTCAGTAATACATCAGCACAAACGTGATAAAACTGAGCTCACGTCGCCCGGAGCCGCGGATGGAGCGGCGGCGGCGCATTATCCCCGATACAAACTTTGGGTAAATAGATTTGAAGCGTAATTTTAAGAAAACAGAATCTTACAGAAGTTTCATTTTGATCCGACTGGCACAGGGGGAACCGCTGGCCGAGACTCGACTCCCGTGTCTTCACCAGCAAGGCACTTCAAACGCGCTCATCGACGGCTCCGAAAAACCCCTGTCAGCTGCCCGGAGACACACAGAAAGAGAGAGAGAAAGTAGTCCCACCGCCGAACACACACGCACGCATGCACACAGGCCGGTCCAGGCGTTAAAACACAGAAAGCCCTGTTCTGGGAGATTTCTTTCTTTAAAAAGTGGAGCTTATCCAACTCACCAAAGTTGCAGCGGTGAGGTCGCTGCTGCGCTCTCCGCGTTGTTGCGCTTCAACTCGGCAGCGCACCACAGCAGCAGGGGAGGCGGGGCCAACACATGTCATTCATCCTTGCAGACCTTTGGCTGGCTGCTGCAACAGGTTTTTAAAGCAGAGTGCTGATTAAGAGGCTACAAAATCTGCTGTTGATGTGTCAAACCTGACACATAAAGAATTAAAACTGGGGGGGGGAAGTGGTGTGCAACAAATATTTGCTGCCCATGAAATAGCAACACTGAATGAAAATAATACCGTGACACATATAGCCTACAATGAGATAATATGAAAACACGTTAGAATTTAGTATATGTTTGGTCATAGCCTGCATAAAATCAGGTTTTAAAAAATTATATAAATGGTCTTTTCATATGAGATTAAATCCACAAGTCTTTAAGTCACAGGGTTGTTACAAATATCTGTGTGGTCCTGTAGATCTAAAAGAAGGAGACAAATTAAAGGACCTTGTTTATAGACCACTTGTCTGGCCCCTGCTCCAACCTTTTGCTTACTCGGGTTACAAACAGTCCAGTTTTAGCTGATGGATGCTCTATTTTGGTTCCAGTTGGCCCAAGTGAGACCTAAGCTCTGTTGGTCAACATGTTAATTTATCTTTTGACAGATCCTGTTGAAAGCTCATGCTCATCGTCATGTCTCATGAGTTATCTGACATAAAGTCTCCTTCACGGTGGTGGAACTGTTTGTAGCTGTGGTGTATCACAGGGAGCTGACTTAAGATCTGTAACATTTTGTGTTTGTACATAAGAATTGGAAATCATGGATAAATAAACAGCAATAACTGAAAATATACCAATAGGCATTTAAAGTGTTTTACTTTTAGGAAATGTGGATGATTTTTTTAAAACTCTGCAACACTTGCTCAGCTCTATACCTCATGGGGATTTTATTCAAAATTTGATATATAACATATAGATTATCCACACACATCCATTGATCCTAAAGATGCTGATGGAATAAAACTGCACAAAATACATGAATGGAATGGAGACCAACTTTTTAGCTCTTCCAACAGGTCATAACTTTACTTTATTTATAATGTTCCCTTACCCTGTCTCATTTTCCAAAGAAATCTGTTTTTTGAGTATAAAAAGATTAAAGACAAGTGCACCTTCTGCATCCAACACTTGGATTTTCACACTTAGCGTCACATAGTTTAAATACAGTATTTAGAAGCTATAGGAATCGGAGTTAATTTGCTTGCATAGTGGGGAACAGCTTTTAAGAGAAAAGGTGAATTTTACTTTTCTTTGCCATGCCCGCAATACCAGTCTGTCAAGACTGAAAAACTAGCATTCGGCTTTTAATAATTTGACAGGAATGTTACAAGTCTGGGCGTATAGGAGATGTCAAAAAAGGTTTAATGTCAACGCTCTTTGTGCAGCCTGGGGCGCTGGGGAGGATTTGGCGTAGGAACGCAGGAAGGACGCATATCCATCCGCGCGCAAAGTCCCAGCTGCATCAGAGTAATTAAAATAGGTTAAGGTGTTTATAAAGTGTGATATGAAATTAGATGGCACACTGACTGCGTCTTTCATAGCGTCTAGGTGAGTGTATGTCTGTCAAAACTGTATTTTAGATATATTTTGGCCCGAGGTGTAGGTGCGTGGGGTCTGATATCAGTGCGCCCATGGCGTGGAAAGTAGTTCCGGCTGGGGCAGGTTTGCAAGTTGAGGAAAGAAAAAGTTAGAGAGGGGGACAGCAGAGGCGCACGGTGCCAGAGCCAGGACCAGTGGGATCCTCTGCAAGCACCACAACAGCCAACACGCCGAGAAGACCAACTTTCCCCTCTTGATCGTTCTCTTTTAGTCAGGGCCAGTGTGCGCCGGGGAGGGCAACGGGGTTATGGCATCCGAGTAGAGAGCTGTAGATTGAAGTTTTAACGCGGGCGGACCATTTATTTATTGTCCCAAAGATGAATAAAAACTTGAAGAGGCTGCCACAGCTCGCCCTGCCTCTGCTCGTCTTCGCCCTGTGCGTCGCGGTGCAGCAGTCCGACTCCGCGGTAAGTGCGGTTCTTCTCCTTTTTGTCCCCCCTTTTCTCAAACTTTTTTGCACTTGTTGCGCGTAATAAGATATGAACACGAAGAGCCAGGGAGGCTCGGTGCCGGCGGAACACCACCGGCTTTCCCAGCACAGGTTTATAAATAGAGCCTTTTTTTTTAACAAGTGCATATCCTTGTCCTCTAATTATAATCACCTCGTCGTTTCCGTTTTGTTATTGTTGCACTAAAAAATAATTACCACACGTTGATTTGTTTGATACACAGACTCATTTGTGTTTTTTTTATTGCGTTTTCCAACAACGGGAACCACCGTGCTCCCTGTGCAGTTTCGTGTGAGCTGCCGGGACGTTTTCTGTCTCGTACCAGGACGCATCACGTTTCTGGCAGAATCTGTCCTGAACTCTGGTTTATGCCATCAGAAAAGGAGATGAAACAAAAGCCTTGCGTTTGTCGATGAATATCTTTTGGCACATAAACGTGCATTATATCTGCGCTGTCGCGATTTAATGTGGCGACACCCTGCAGTTGCATTTTTCATTTATTTGCACGACAGAGTTAAAGTGCAACGTTTGACACGTCTCCCTGACAGTCTCAATGATTCTGTGACCGAGATGTCATTTTGTATTAAATCTGGATGAGAGCATGTGTAGGTCAGTCCGTTTGGCCCCTGTGCATGTGTTTGACCTTAACTCCAGCTGAAGTTGGCCTGGCTTGTTTTCATGCAGCTGTATCATCAAACTGCAGAGATTCAATCCATCGGGATAAGAATCTCCTGAAATATTAACACGTGGTTATGAATATTCAGAGCTAGTTAATAATTAATGAGTGCATGCTGAGAGACACCACGCCCGTAAACTGGGCGTGTCAAATGAGCTGGGCACTCAGGACGTGAGGGACTCCTTTGCTTCTGCAGTGATCTGAACCCTCCGGTGCAAGAAAACTGACCAGAAAGGTGCAAGATGTTAATAAATCTACCCCTGAGTGGCATTTACTGTTGTTAGGGGCAGAAGTCAGGGGATGTCTAGAGGGCAAAGGATGGACAAGAAAGGGGAGTGGTCATTTTCAAAGATTGTTCTATTACTTTTTTAAAAAAAGTCATTATCCTATGACTGTGGTCAGGAAAAGAGGAGGACCTCTGAAGAGAAAAGAAGTGATCAAAAGTAATGAAGAAGGAAGGATGCTCTTTACCAATCACTCTCTTACACACACCCACCAAACATATACAAGTCACACCTTATTCCTCGTGGTCCTGCTTATGTCCACGCTTGTAGGAGTTCTCATTGGGTCCCCCTAGTGGACTCTGGCTGCATAAAATCAGACGTTCCCCCAGAACATTTTCAGAATTCCAGAAGATGCTCACTGCTGTATCACTGTTACCTAACAAGAACTCATCTATGAGTTTGAAATCAAGTTTTTCCTTAAGAAAATTATGACTTTATAAATATGTGTGTGTGTGTGTGTGTGTGTGTGTGTGTGTGATGAGTCCTTACCACAGATAGAAATCTCCACTGTGCCAGGTGAGGGAGTTCAACCGTAATGTATACCTGGGGCTTTTCCTTTGAAGCCGTCATGGCCGCAGACCACAAACGCACATTTAATTTGATGCATCCTCTTGTGCACATACACACACACACATACACACACACAATTTGCACAGTCACCCATGGCGTCCCGGGTTCCCTGCCCCATTCATGCAGAACACATTCTGGGTCGAGTTTCCCTCGTTCTGTGTAGTCAAAACATACTCAGATTGTCAGATTGTCAGATTAATCCAGCATTTGAGCTAGAGACATTTCTCTGCTTGTTTTTATCCTTCTAGACATTGAGTTAAAAAGACAGGTAATTGGAAGGTTCTACAATCTATTAATTATTGTTATTTTGGTGCTACATTCAGATGAGAAGATAAAATATCTGTTAGTTTGAGCCTCCTGTATGTCACAGACCTGAGTGGACATCCGACAGACAAGATATGCAAAGAATTGTTGTCGTTTTAGATTAGGTCTGTGTGTGCGTGTGAGTGTTACACACACACACACACACACACACACACACTCTCATCTCTGCTCCCTCTCTCTTTGCTTCCTCTTCCCTGTCAGCCCTCTGCTCCTCTTCCTCCACGTTTTCATAGTCATCATATAAAAACAGAAAAAGTAAAATACAAGATTGTCAATCAAAAACAAGACCGAGTAAAGATCAGCAGTAGTAGCACTGGGTTATAATCTCATATACTCTCTTAACGTGGCATATCTCTTTCTGTCACCTGTACTCAAACCCCATTATCACCTCCGTTATCCTTCCTCTCTCCCTTTCTGCCCCTGTTGATTGTTCAAGTCAGGGTAAACATGGACTGTTTGTTGGAGACTTCTTGATTTACTAACTGTTTCATCTGGGGTTCAGAGGTCAGACGCGTCTTTTTTTCTCGCTCTCCCTTTATGATGTCTGTTTGTTATCTTTTTCTGACCCAAATCAGATGGTCATTTTTAGTTATTCTCCTCTCCATAGCAACAGGACGTTCGACAGTGAGGCATCATTAGAGACTTGGGTGAGAAAAGAAGTGCAGTTGCAGGAATACATCACCAGGGGGAGCTCCACATGACACGTCCGGCTTGAAGTCGAGCTGAGAAGAAGAATGTGACACTCAAAGCACTTCCTGGATGGCCAAGTGATGGCTAATATTACTGATGTTATTATAAAAGTCAGTAATAGAAACATCGCGTCCTATGTTCCTTGTCGACAGTGGCGACAGATGGTGTAAATTTCCACATTCACCAGGTAAATCCAGGAACAAATGCTGGAGGAGAGCGGTAGAAGTTTGTGTAGAAGGTTAGACAACCTAGAAGAGCAGACTGAGAATAACTTGATCAGATATAATCTTCAAAAGCAAATATGAGTATTTTTATGGGTAACTCCATCTCGGTTTTCATACAGGTTATACATGCTCGAGTCCACCTTCAAGTCACAAGACGCACCGTCCTCCTCAGCTCCCTCCCTTTCATTTGGTGTTTGACCTCCTTTTGTCAAACAGCATTACCCCAATCATTTTTCCTCTGGCTAAATGGACATTTCATAGCTTAGATAATGCAGTGTTGGTCACGGGCTCTGCTGGAGCACCCAAATACAGAAATGTAGCATGTGTTGTCTGGGAAAGAGAGGGGAGGGGACTTTATCTCAAAGATAAAGGTGCTTTTAATCTATGTGTGTACTGTTTTGACCTCTAACCTTTGAAGCACAGTTTTATCAGTGTTTTCCTTAAATTCACATAGATTCTTTTACTGGATTCTTAGAAAGACAGACATACTTTTCTAAAAAGTGCCCTCATTGTCTGACATTACTCGACCTATTCACTAGCTCCTAATCTGTTCATCTCATGGAAACCACCGTAATCTCATGTTTGTTTGAGATACCGATGCAATCTACAGCTATAAAGGTGTAGAAGGGAAGAAATGTTATGACTGCAGTGTTTCAGACAACTGCACACATGGAAACCAGAGCGCTGCGGTGGAATTTAGCTTGGGCTCCATGGGAAGTTGCCTGCTGCTCTCTTCATTTTTGCTTTTCACTCATCCTCCCACTGCTTTTAACGCTCTCTCTCTTCAAAATCAAACACCTGTTCATTCAATTATTGTGCCGCATCAATCCACAAGGGAAGGATGGGGGGCCACTGGTGTGAGGTAGCCTGTTGATTCTTTAGTCGATGTCAAGGATGAGACTTTCTTTTTTAAAGTCCCCTTTCCTTCTCTTAATTTTTCTTCAGAATTGAAAATAGGTTCACCACCACTGCATACCTTATCTGAATGTGTGTGTATCTAAGATGGAAGGTCTCAGATAATCCCAGGTCAGTGTCAACTGGTATGCAGCTAAGCCTTTAACGTGCCGTCAGAGGATGTTATGCAGCACAGAACAAGCTGTTTGTTTCCATGTAGAATCTAGACTATACGCACACAGTTTATGTACTACATATACAAGTGTGTATTCGTGTTACTAATCCTCAGAAGCAGTTTCAGCTTTGAAAAAAAAAATATTTAGACTGACTAACCCCAAAAGGTGGATTGCTATCTCAGTGCCTCCCTCAGGTGGTTCAGACTTGGAAATGCAAGTGGTGAAGAACTCAGCCTCTTTTTTACTTTTAAATATCTGCTTTGGACACAGTTCGATCCCAAAGTGCATAATAATAAAGAGTCTTTTAGGTCAATTTCATAAAGCAAAGAATTGTCAGGAAATCTTGATAGAATGAAGGCAGTGAAGTCTGTAGAAAAGCCGGAAAAAAGCCAGACAATATTGTAAGAGCAGATTAATGTCTTCCAAATGTATAAATACCTGATTTAGCTGTGCCATGGGCTCCTGGGTAAATATTGAGGATGTGCTGTGGCCCATCTAAACAAAGACCCACCTTAATTCTGAAAATTCTGGCACAAGGTTTAAGAAAGCATGGCGCCATTTCCTCCATGGTGTGTAAACACTGAGATGTTTAAAGGTAAACAGGCATTTATTTTCCTGCGATTTGTTTGGTTTCAAAGCTAAGCCGACCTGAATGCATTCCAAAATCACTCAGATCAAAACGAGCAGTGATTTAACATTTATTTCAGGTGTATTTCATGTTCTTTCCAACTATCATTAGTCAAACCCTGCTGCCGGACCTCACAGGTCCAGGTATTCACCTGAGACACTGACTCTTATTTTCTAGTTGCCATAGCTGCAGTGGAGATGTATGTGCAACAGCGAGGTAAATGGGCGTGTTTAAACCTGCATTAGAAACGGCAGGGTTGGGCGAGGACAGGGTTTGGTTGTCATATCTCTCATGGTGAAAGGAATTCAAACCCCTGAGGTAAAAGATTTGTTTTTTCTGCAGTTCATGTCTCTATTTGATTCATAGCTTTGTGTGGCTTCGAAGCAGCAAAGGGCGGCTGCAGATCTAAATTGTCTCCTGATTGACAAGCAAAGAAGGCAGGGCTTGCCCACATGTCCCCAGGGCATTTGAAGAGCGTCATAAATGAATTTGTCAGGGCTTAAATACATCCCTGCATCCCAAATTACTCAAAAATGAAGAACTGCACCCAAACACTCCAAATTTAGAGCGAATATTTTTGCTCAGATGCAAACCCACAGTTGTCCTGTTTAAAACAAAACAAAAAAAAGGTATCCCTATTGCTGGAATCACCAGATGCATTTTTGTTTTTATGATGTCTAACATT
>BJFM01002105.1:94755-147074 GCA_016586285.1 Arothron firmamentum | reverse complement strand
TTTTTTTTTTTTTTTTTTTTTCAAAAAGACCGAATACTCATCAGATTAAACCAGATCAGCAGTCAATCAGAATATGTAAAAATCCTTTGAGAGACTTTAGCATGTTGGTCATTCCTTTGCCCAGAGAGAATGAGTGTGGAAGGATTTCTGTGGCCAGCACACTCTGCCTAAATCGCCCCAGCCACTCGGGCCTGTTAGCAAACAAAGGTGTGGCTTTAATATTGAAGGCAGTCCTCACAGTGGCGGGAAAGCAAAGTTATATAACCCCAATGTTGTCAAATCTACCAAAAGAAAGTTGAAATATTGATAGTGCATGCATCATGCATGAGGCCATAATAGAAAGGGACGGTCTTTCTGAAAACACCACCTCAAACTGCTGTGCTGCTGAAGGATGAGACAAACACACGAACTTGGAGGACGTGAAACGAGCCAACCCAGAAGAATCAGAGTAAATTTGTGGAGTCAAGCATTAAAGCCGTCTGTTTTTAATGCTGTACTTGCATCTATAAACATGAGGTAGCACCAGCTCTTTCAATCTATATTCCACAAAGCAGCTTTCTCCCATCCTATTTTGAACTTATTTGCTCTCTCATGTCCTGCAGGGGTTCACCTTGTCCAACATCTTGTCAATGCGTGACCACGAACTGGCATCCTGAATATTTCTTCAATAACAGAGAGATGTTACTTCAATTAAAGTCCCGCCTGAATCACTTATGTCTGTTTAACAGACCCCAGGAAACAGTCCTGGACATTTATAAAGTATTCAATCAAATTCTTTAAACTGGGCAGACAACGACGGTGGGGTGAATGGGGCCAGTATGGGGTGAAATACCTCTAACAGAACCAGGGACCATTGTTGTTTTGCACAACAAAGACGGGGTTTAAGAGCATCCACCTCTCTGATCACTGGCATCATTTGACCAGTGAAACTGCTTTTAAGTGAATTTTCTTATTTCAGATTTTTGGCTGTCGACGCGTAAACATGCACCCCTTAATTAAAGACTCATGTTTGGGGAAAAAAGGCACAGTGTAAACATTAACAACATTTTCCTTAGCCGTGCTGCAGCATAAACACTTTTTAATGAGCTAGCCAGAGCGTAGAGTTATTCCTCTGACCAGTTTCTGTGGAGAACGTTTGTTGTGGAGTCTTAAAAATGTTTAATGTCAGGCAACCTCTGAGCCTCTAAATATAGCGCTGAGAAATCTAGATTAAAGGAAAGACAATGAAGGACTTTTCCCTGGCTTAACTGTTGATTTTTTAAAACCATTCTTGCAGAAAAGAAGAATAACTGCAAATGAAAAATTGATTCCATTTTGGTGGAGAACCAGATGATGGTTGGGTTTGCTGCATGTTTATGGCGTTAATAAAACAGCACACAAGAGACAAGTGAGATCATCACAGCCTGTGATTATCTCTCTCTCTCTCTCTCTCTCTCTCTCTCTTTCTCTCTCTCTCTCTCTCTCTCTCTCTCTCTCTCTCTATCTATCTCTCTCTCTGCATTTTTAATGCAGATAGAAATTTCTGCCGGAGTGCTGCCCTCTGTGATAGATTAGTTTGAACCACCATGAGAGACAAGACAGAGTGCACCAATTAACTTGGCTTTGACAAATGAACTTTACTAGGACTCCATAAAGGAACCAAACTGCTTGGATTTTTCTAAAAGATGGTCTCTAAAATAGATGATGGTCTCAAAACGTTGCGAAGAGAGGATTCATCTATTTGCAACCATTACAGCCAAATAAAGCAAACCGGTATGTTGTATCATTAGACTAAATCGGTGATTTTTCTTTCGTGCTTATTTAATATCTGTTCCATCCGTCTTTCATCGCACCACCAAAGGTGCCACTGAATCATTAGCTGTCTTTTAAACCTCCTCAGTATAATGGTCTTTAAATTTAAACTATCCCTGTTTTAGCTTCTGCAGCTTCTTCTGGATTTGTTTAAATTCAGTTTGAGCAGCAGAAGATTAACAAAGTCTGCATCAACGGTCACCAGCCTTGAATATACTTATTTCAGTGCTGCATTTTTTTTATAATGTTACAATAAAATTATATGTAAGTAGAGAACAGCACTTTTCGGGAGTTTTGCCTAAAGTACCAAATGTGTTTGGACATTCTAAGGCGGATTTTCTTCCAATGAATTCAAGATGGCGGCATATGTAAATGTGCAGTGTTACAGTGAATATGTTTAGTCTATATAGGAGGATTTAACGATTTGCTCACGTTCATGCATCAATCAGCAGCTTTTTGCTATTTGTGCCATCAGCACTTCAGGCATCTCCAGCCACTGTGCTCCAAACTGTCCTTGTCAGCCAAATGCTAATCATGTAGGAAACCGGCCTGTGATCTATCCCATAATCACATTCACTGCACTGTTCAGTTTACCAATGATTTGAAATTGATTTTTGTAATATTCCAAAAAAAAAAAAAGGTTTTGCATCTGACCTGCAGCATCAGTGAAGCACAACCACACAACAAACCAAATGTTTTTTCATTGAAATTGATAAAAACGTAACTGTCGCAACATGCATCACCTGTCATGTTCACAGTTTAGTTTCCAAGTTTCTTAATTTATTTAAATTTCTAACCTTCTGCAGCAGCAGGTCATGTGGCGCATAGACAGGTCACATCCATACATTCTTTAAAAAACAGAATGGAAACCGAACACACACACGGAGGCAGAGAGGGAGATGACTAATCACAGAGAGAGAGAGAGAGGGAAGTGATGCTCATAAGTCTGACAAATGAGAGGTTGGTAAGGAGAATTGCTAAGGGGAAGGTAGACTGGTATAAACAGATGGATGGATGGTGAAAGAAGAAATACCTTCAACTAATAACACACACACACAGAATCAAACACACATGAGATGTCATGCTCTACAATCAGTTTTTTTTATTTTTTTTTGCTGATATGTTTGACAGTGGCGGGGATGTACTCAAGGACTTAGTTGCAATGAAATGACTTATTGATGTGGTTTAATCGATACTCGGGTATATCAGTCATATTAGT
Organism: Arothron firmamentum; assembly: GCA_016586285.1. NCBI lineage: Eukaryota > Metazoa > Chordata > Actinopteri > Tetraodontiformes > Tetraodontidae > Arothron > Arothron firmamentum. The sequence continues at coordinate 144,064 of BJFM01002105.1, read as the reverse complement.
ATAACAAACAAACACGACTGTCAAATAGTCGTCGCCCGAGTGAGCTGAAAGAGAGGCAATCAGTCAAAATTTGCAGCCCAGCACACATCTGTGACAAATGGAATTTTACTGTGTGTCACGCTAGTGTGAAAGTGGACAGTTTCCCTGATGCAGCTCCTTACCTCTTTGTAGCATGTTGCTATTAAATGCTTTAATCGATAATGCTTATTAGCGTGATTCAACCACAACTTTCCAGCACTGCAGCTTCTGACAGAAGGAATCACAATCAGACAGATCACTTTGTTGTAATAAACTATGTGTTTTTTATTACCTAATCCACATTTCAGCAGTTTCCCAGTGGTTTATATGCCCAGTTGCCAACAAACAATGAAATTCAACAGCACACCTCTCAGGAACTAATTTGAATAATTTTGTCGTTAGACAGCAGATGGACTAGCCGGGAAATTTTACAGACACTGTTTCGCCTGTGATCAGGCTGCTCTTGCAAGGCAAATGTTGATCCTCAAATGTTAAAACGTCAGAAAACCTGTATGTAATGCAGGCAAGGTCATTATTTCAGACACACACACACACACACACACACACACACACACACACACACACACACACACACACACACACAGAAGCACACTGGCCAGATGGATGCTCTGCAACAGCTTGCCCGCATGCTGCACTTCTGTGACCCTGGTCACCTGTGACCTGCAAGATGACAGCATGGCCCGATAATGTATGCTCAATACACACTTGGACACATAGCAGGATGAATTTTAAGTATAGGCTTAACGGTATCGAGCTCCAGCCGCAGAGGTGTGTGTCTCGATCAGTAGTTAAATAACAGTATGTGTTAGATAACGTTAACACATGGAGGCGTCGCTAAGAATTGATAAAGATGTGTGAATATACATATAACAACATGACAACATGTAATTAGTCAAATTCATGCACAAATACCTCATTGCAGGGCCAACGCACAAAGACATGCAAGCATTCACACCTAAGGCCAGTATAGATTATCCTGTCCCCCCAAAATGTTTCTGGACTGTAGGAGGAAGCGGAAGAAGAGGGAAAACCTGCCCTGGGCACCAGGAGATTCAAACCCAGCACCTTCTCCCTGTGAGTTGAGAGTGCTAACCGCACCACCCATAGTCGCCTCACTGTATTAATAAAGACTAGCGATACATCCTTTACTATACAGTTACTGGATATTACCACCTGTATTAGTGCGCTAGAATAATTTTGCAGCCCGGGTCAATGAGATGAGTCATCGTTTCAAACCACTGTGACAAAAAAAGCAAGCATGGATAAAAAAATTTAAAAAAAAAAGAGAGATCTTTGTGATTGCGACAGTGTGGAAAGTGTAAATTCAGCAGCTGAATAATTCTTTGGCATCTACTTTTTGTATAATTTAAAAGAAAAAAATCCTTCTTCGCTGTTAGAGCCCTGGAAAGGATGTTACAATGTCGAAATGGCATCAGAATCATCTGATTATTATGTGGGGAATAAAACTGCATTGTTTACAGTTAGAATAGTCATTGCATTGCAAGCATACTTTGTTTAAACTTCGTATAGATTTTCACACATATTTGCCACCTCCCAACCTGCTGTATGTTGATAGTTTCTTTTCTTTTTAGCTTTTACCAGGAACTAAACAGCTTCAACATGAATATATCTATATATGTTGCTGGCACTCTCATTCCTCAAAACTTGGAGCCAAAAAGGCCATCTGTGTGTGCGTCTGAATAAGCATCCGCAGGGAGGCGGAGTGGAAGTGGAGAGAGTGAAGAAGTGTAGCGAGGAGGCTGCTCTGAGAGTTTCAGTCCTGGCTTTCAGGAAGGATAATGGCAGCACAGAGAGTGGTCTGTTTCACCTACACCACAGGGAAATAACGATAGATCGCTCCAACAGTCTATCACGGTCCCCTCTGACAAAAACTTTCATCTTGTCTTCCTGCTTTTAAATGCTTTCCTCAAGACTTATGGTTCAATATTGCACTCTTAAAAATAAAGGGGAACTAAGAACCTAAAATGATTAAATGGCACGAATGCAAAACCACTGTCTTTTTCAGGTATCCCCAATATGTTTTAGCTGCTGTTATGTTTAATCAAGGCATATTGGTGCAGCGGTTTTGATGTCAGCAGGGTTTCTAAATGATGATAGCAGCCAAAATGACATCTACTGTGCTGAAACTACAGAGAGGCTTGTTACTGACCACTGGCTTTTTTTGTATGTGTGGGCGTGTGTGTCATGCTGAACCAGCTAACAGCTACAATTGAGATTTTCAGATTGAAAAACAGAGCAATAATAATAGGATTTGGCTGCAAAACAAACAAGCTAAAACATTGTTTATCTCAGTCAGAGACGATAAACAAGAACATGGCTGAACGGCTGCGTCTGAAACCATTTTTCTCCTCATCAGTGTTCACCAATCAATGCTGCTAGTTCTGGCTTGTCCTTACACCTGCTGTCCACAACAGAAATGATAAAATCCTTTCCAGAGGACACTGATCTTACATTACTGCTCGGAAAAAAAAGAACAATCTTTAAATGTGTAGAATCAAAATGATCTATTTTTTTTTTTCTTCCAAGATCTTCTTTTTTGTCAGGCTCAAATTAATTTGTATTCAGATGCGCCAGCCTTCCTAGTGTATGCTAATATCGAAATCTTCATAAAATTTGCATATGTATGACCATAAACCACCCAAAGCAGCTTTAATATTTGAGTGGCACTATTAGGAATATTAGTCGGGATATTTAACATTTTGATGACATTGCATTTTGGTGTAATGAAGCTGGGCCCAGCTGTAGGGAGAGGAGGATATGACGAGAACATTTCCACATGTTTAAATATGTGCTAACTGCTCAGTGAAGCACCACTGAGTCAGTGTCAGTGTCTAAAACGTCAATATTACAGGCCTTGAAACTATGAGCTGAGGTAAACCACACCGACTTTAAAGACAGATTGAGCAAGATGCAAACCACAAAAACCACCTCCCTGCTGAATAGTGCTGAGACGGATATGCAGAACATTAATCTAAAGTATAAAGCTGTACATCCCGTACATTATCATCACCTTACATTAGCTCGCTTCTTTCCAGAGTAGATGATATACTTTTGGTGCTCTGGCAAGTGTTGTCAAACAAATGTCTTACTGTAATTATATGTTCTTACCCGATAATTGTCGCATTAAAACCTGCTTTGTTCTTTTAAAATCCTGCTTCAAGTCATTCAGGCAACCAACCTCCGCTCACATTCAAGCATGGAGGAATGGGTGAATGCAGGATTAGCTCCAGACCACGACCGTTACTGTAGCCATGACCCTAAATGACCCTACAGCACAGAAATTAATGCACCAGCATGTGCACACGCACAGCACAGAGGTTAGACCTGCAGCCAGATGTCTGCCACTGGGGGGGGGTCAACGTGTGAGCTCACCGTTTACGTCATCCGCGCTCACATGCACACGAACACATGGGCACACGCTCGCAGTGCCAGCCTGTGGATGCCCGCCGAGCTGAATTTGGATTTGACCATCTGTTCGAGTCACCTGGCAGGTGTAGGTGCAGCTTCCTCTCTCTGTCCTGGTTCTCTCCTCTTTGCCCTCTGCTCATTCCTGGGATGAGGAAGCATCATCAGAATGTATTTATGTGGTCTATCTCACACACACACACACACACACACACACACACACACAGGCTTCCCCTATGTGACCACTAGAAGCCCATTTTGCTCTAGTGAAGTGAAGCATTCACTTCAGGATGTGTGAATACAGAATCTAACAAACCAGTGAGAGCTGCTAAATGAGCCTGCTGGAGTGCACGGCGATGGCTGCTCAAACATGTCCACGATATGTGAAAGCAAGGCTTGTCTCCAGTTTTGTTTTTCCCAAAGGAAGACATTAGAATAGAATAAATCAAATCAATCCCGCGTGCCTTATGTCAATTTCCTACTGCATTCTTGCACGACGCTACATTTTAAAGACAAAGATTATATTTATTAGGTGTTGGTTGACTTTGCGGTGCTCAAGTCTCTGGTTTCTCCGCCGCTCTGTTCATTAAAGCTCTTGCATTGGTAAAGCTCCAGACAGCTTCGATTAGCAATTGCTTGCTTGGTTTGAAAACAATGGATTCTTGAAGTAGGCAGAGTGCCACAGACAGCCTGTTTCACGACTTAATGTAAGGAAGTAGTCTGTACTGTTGCAAACTCTAATGTTTTAGCATGTCCATCCATTGCAATCAGTTTGATCAGTGGTTAAGTTGAAAGAAACAGGGGTAGGTAGAAAAATGGTGCAGTTACAAAGATGGTCGACACTGATTTATCAAAATCTCGAGCATCAACATTTCCCAGAGGACAAACCGCAGCAATGACGAGTGAAACAGAGGATGACGATGGGTAGGAGGTGGAGGGAAAGAGGCAATCAGAGAGGAGGGCAAAAGAGGATTTTATCTATATTATCCCTGAAAACTAAAAAATCCGTTCACTAACAGTCAAGCAATGGAAATATGTGTTTTATAAAGCAAAAAACAAAGTTTGTAAAAGACTCATGAATGGCAAATATATATAGCAGGCAAGATTCGGCTCTGGCTTTGTTGAGTTGTTAATCTTTTGTTGTTTCTCTATAGAAATGACTATATAGAAAACAGGATTTGTACCTGTAGACGGGTGACTGTTGCTGGCAAAGATCTGAGAGAATGAGGATGGAGGAGATATGGGTGTGTGGGCTCAGGCTGGATGCTCTGTGCCTTCGCAGGAGTCACCTGCGCTGTGGATTGGGGAGCTGATGCACGGGGGAGATTTGCATTCATTTGGTAATCCCTGCTGGCGGCGCTGACGACTATCTCACGCTGATTCTTCAAAGACCGGTTCAAAGAAAACGAGATTTGGATTTTTAAAAAAAATTTTTTTTTACCTGTTCGCATCGTTTTCAGAGTTACTGCTCACATAGCTTATCGTGATGATGTCCGCATTTAGGATTGAATATTCTTATGTGCATCTTCCACTACGTTGGTAGCGATAAATATACCGACTGACTGTTTCTGCAGCACAATATTATCTCTGCATCCATTCCAGCGCAGGATGGCTGACTGAACAAAGCCCTAAACAAACCTGAAGTGGATTGGTGCATACGAGCGATGCATTACTGCCACCATCAGTGGTTATCCGCCATGGCTTAGTGGGAGCAACTCCCTGCATCCAGATTCATAATTCTGCTGGAAAGCCTCGCCAGAATAGAGTCATATTTTAGCATTTATATTATTTTAAGTCTCTCTGTAGATACAGAAGTGAGAACGCGTTGCTGTTTAGACAGAAGCGCCTTCACAGAGCAACCGCTTTCATCAAGACTAAACCCAATCTGGCTGGTCACTACAGGTCCTTGATTTCAGCTTCAAAGTCCACACGAGGCCACGAGGGAGGCAAGAACAGTCGAGGAGAGTTGAAAGGATGGCATTGACTTTTCAGAGCAGTTTACCTTAATTTTTTATGTATGTCCACCTCTGCTTGGATTACGCCCTCATTTTGTCATCCATCATTTACTCGTGTTTTTGATTCACTTTCATCCATTTCCCTCGTTTTCGTTGTTCGGGCTTTGTTGTTGCACTGGACCCTCGTATCAAATCGGAACCATTTACACGTCCGTCTGTCAGTCTGTCATGTAGGAAATACTTTTATTTCCACAATTTAAATGCATGTGGAGTTTCTGTAGGTGCCAGAATTTCAACTCACAGCAGTAACTATCACATGTGCTCAAATAGCCTCATACATGGTCATTTTTCAGGAAACGCCAAAGTACAGATGGCTGATGTGCTTTCAAGCATTCTTCCTCTGTAATAATACTTTGCTACATCCTCTGTTATTGTTTTAATTATTTGATAGCATTAAAGATGTGTGGAAAAATCATACTGAGAGCCAATTTATGCTTCCAACTGGGTCATGTGGGCCTTATAGGATTTGTCCTCCAAGGAAATAGTTTCTTTGTTCTCCCTCTCTCTGAGAAAGCAGGGAGTGGCTTTTTCCTTTTTTTTTTTCTTTTTTTTTTGGCAGTTATGATGTGAAATAATCAGGACTGACCGAAGCTGCATCCAGAAACGGATGCAGTCGCTGGACTGGAAAGTCAGAAACACAGTCGGGTGGACAGTTTCTGAGGTTCCAGAACCGCATAATAAAGAAGAGCTAAGCACACTGAGAATTATTGTAGAGATTCTTGTACAGTCAGATGGCCTAAAGGTGATGAGAAGCCATCAGGGGATCCAAGAAAGGAAACACTTGTCTTCTTCATTATTCATCGGAAATAAAAAGAAATTCGGAATTTGGTAAAAGTTGCACTTCGTGAAGACTGAGGAGAATGAAATGGCAAAAGGAGATGGGGCAGATTTGTTATCGTTTATCCCAGTTAAACATGTCACATCGTCTAGAATCCATGTTCCATCGGATCTGAAAGGGTTAAATATACCATCACTGTCTGTCTCTTTCTCCATCATTCTCTCTCTTTTCTCCTTCACAGTTATTATTTTTTATATATATATAATTCTTAGAGGAATTAGGTGACTCAGAACGCAATTAAACTGAATTGCTGCTGTGAGACAGAGGGGGAGGCAGAGGAGGGGAGCAGGGAGGAAGAAGAAGGGGATTTAGAAGTAACGAGAGGTAGAGAGGGAGGTGAGAATCTGGAGATTGCGAAAGATAAGAAGCCGAATTTCAAGATAGTCGCCTACATTATTCTGCTAATTAGACTTCAGATGTTTCTGAAGTGTTTGGGAGCAAAATATTGGTGTGAAATCATGCCTCTGTGTGTTTGTGTACAGTATATTTTCATCTTTGCTTGTTTATTTGTTATGCAATTCATATATGAATAAAGTGCTGATTGTGTTGTAGCCACAGTGAATTTCTCTGTTCAGATCTGTTGGAAAGATCAGCAGCCAAAAGGCTAATGAAAAATATAGCAGTCACTATATACATCCCCTCGTTTAAATTTCTCTTTCATATTTGCCTCTATAGAACATCTCTCTGTATGTCTGCCTCAAAGACTTTAAATAAGTAAAGCTGACCTTGTTCCATTTGTCAAATGTTGTTCAAATGTTCTCTTACAATCTCGATCCACTTGCTTTGATGGGGCTGCCTTTAAATTCTAGTGGTGGAAATCAGGCCTCAATTTTTTTTTAACCTTTTATCCTCTTTATTTTTATACAAACGGAGTCATCTCATATTGCATATATCGTAGCTGCGGCTCGAATAATGTAGCCTGAGGAAGAAGTCAATGACTCCTCTGCCACTGATGTAAATGTGGATCGCTTTTTAAATATGAAAGAGTGTCATTACTCTGAGGATTAACAACTTTGCAGCATTGTAATTACATCTGTTTGAGGTTGGTGCTATGGCTAACGTGCCAAAGTCACCTTGAGCTTGTGGGTGGAAACGGTGCAGTGGTCATTAATACTCTCCTCAGACAGCAGGGTAAACACACAAACACACACTGTCTGTGCACACACTCGTCTGAGAGAGTACAACTTTGTTTACTTTTCCGCTGAGGACGAGGGCGCTGCCCCTTGTGAGATTTGGGAGTTACTGTTGTTGTTGTGTAGAAGAGTGTGGATTTATGAGCGGCGCTCTAAACTGAATAGGCAGAGTTTATGTATATTTGTGCGTAGCCCCTCGTCTGGGGGCATCTGTGACTGTCTGAGGAATAAACCTGCTTACATCTGCATCCTCTTCCTTTTTTCACTACCACTGATCTCTGATGAGCGGAAGAAAGCGGCTCAGAGGGGAAATGATGGAGGAAAATGCCTCAGAGTTTCACACAGTGTCTTTTAACCACCCGCACGGAGCAGGAGGGCTCACAAAAGCGGGCAGTAACTCACGGCTGCACTGTGAGCCGGTCCATTTGGTGAGCATTCAATATTTAATCCACATCAATAGCACCATTTTCTACCTGGGTACATCACAAAATCATATTAGATCACTTTCCACAATGAGCTTTTAGGTCACACTGAAGATTAGATCTGTATTAGCGAGGCAGATGAGATTTCTTGTCGGGTGAATTGGGTTAAAGAACGGGAGTGACCGAGGTCCTCACTGTAGTACTATCTGCCCTGTTTAGTGTGTCCCTGTGTGAGTGTAATCCAGCTGTCTGCTCTGTAACTGTGAGGGGCAACTTCCTCACTGCGAATTCTCTTTATTTAATAATATATAATATAATCTCACTATAATTTTCTCAGGTTGTTCAATAGATGATTTCTGTAATTCTGTGATTTCTGTCTCTGAAACTTCCACATGCAACTGTGTTGTGGTTTAAAATAACATATGGCTGACATGTATCAGATAACGGGCAGTGCGGTTTCCGTCAAAAGGAAATTCGGGTATGCTCCCTGCACAGAAACAAGCCGCTGATATCACCCCATTCCACTTTTACGGTTGATTTCAAAGGATTGCAGCATCCTCTGTGCCCCAGGGCTCTCAGGGTGCAGAAGAAGACATCCGAATTCTATATCAACAGGGGAGCTGAACTGGGGTATCTAAATCTCTATCCCCATCACGAGCTGCATGCTGAAGACCGCAACAAAGTTCATTTTAAATTGCACTAAATTTGACTCTTTTGTAACCTGCTTGAAAACATTTCGCAATTTCTTTTTCTGTCATATTCCCGCTTTTGTCCTTTACTTCCCCGCTTGCTGATTGGCCGGTTGATCCCAAATGAAGCCATCACAGGGCTGCAGTTAAACCCATCAAATGTTGAATTTTCCACCACTATCTATACAGGTTCTCTCAGATTGGCAGATAAGAGCTCTTCCACTGAAGGGAACTGTTTGAACACATTGAAATTATATTTGATCCCTCTGAATCCTTTTGTCCGGATCGTCTCAGAAGTCTATCTCAGAGATATATGATTTTTATGCTCGCTTCCCCACAGATTCTGTTCCATATCTATGTGATCACTCTTAAATCTCAACATGTCCAGGCAACCACCCACAGAAGTGTTGAACTACATCTCTTATCACCAACAAGCACAGATGTCTTCTAATATTACTGGTGCTAGCTGGGCTTATAAGGAAAGGAATACTGTCTGTATTGTCTTTTTTTACATTTCTATCTGGGGGAAAATCAAAGGCTGCACATTTGTGACCTCCTGGAGCTGAAGTGAAGGCTAAAAAGAAGACAAACTCGTACAGAGAGCTGCACGATTGCTCACAAGCTGGATTGCTACACAGGGTTCAGCTCCGTGTCAGCAGATGATAGCTTTTCCTGATGGATTATTTTTCTGCTTCACTCTTTGCAAAAAAGCGATGATGCAGAAACAGGTTTTCCAAAGTTACTCGATGGTCCATTCCCTCTTGCTTTCTGTGTGCTTCATATCTGGTCATCAGTGTGCTTGTTTGTCACGGAAAAACCCACAACTCAAGTTTGAGTTGTTAATCATGAGTGCACGGATGTGCACACTCAATGTTATCCAATTAACAGAATGACATACTGTTTAATTAGTGTTAGTATGACTGCATCGGTGTTTGACGAAGGAAACAATATCGACATTTGTCTTTCAAAACAAAATCGTTGGGTGACGTCCAGGAAGCTTCATGACATCCCGAAAGCTTCATGACATCCCGAAAGCTTCATGACATCCCGAAAGCAGCGCAGAAGTGCTGTCAGGCACCTGTTGCAGGAGGTTTAAAAAAACCTCCCATGACTTCCAGACCCGGATTGTTAACGAGGTTTCTTGCTGAAATCCTGGAGAGGTTTAATGCTGACAGGGGTTTTTGAAAGCTCTTGAACCGATGGCTTCAGCCAAGAGCTCACTTCACTGTTTACTATCATTAAAACTCTGAATGTGTTTTGTGTTTGCATTTGCTAATGCCCCCCCCTTTATATTCCTTTCGGGTTCTGAATGAATCCTTCAATGACAACTAAACAGGTAAGTGATATCTGTTGGTCTGTCTGTTTTGTCTGTTTGTCTATCCTCATCCCATAGTCTCTGCCCCTCTGACTAAGCACAAATCTGTGCTCAGTCTTGCATCAGCGTGTTCAGCCGGTGCAGTAATGAAGGCCTGGTATTGCCAGTCTAGCATGCAGGAACTGAGTGATATGCCAAGGCCTGCCTGTTTTTAATGCCCAGGCTGCCTGAACGCAGCCAGGAGCTGCTGCCCCGGAGGATGGGGCCTTGCTTTGCCCTTGCTCCACTTTACCCTGAACATAATTACTGATTTTGTCAGGGGGGCGTTGTAGAGAGGCGGTGAGGGGATGGGGAGGAAACGAGCCTAGCAGCAAATTAATCTCTAAGAAGTTGATCACCATTCCGACCTGCAGAAGCATGTCACCAAAACTGCACTGCAAAGGTGGGAGCTCTCAAGGTGAACCTGAGAAGTCAGTAACAGTATTTTCAACCTCGTGCGATGGAATAAGTTCAAAGTAGGAAGGAGTGTGAGACGGGCAGGAGAGGCTGATGTGTGAAAATGGAGGATGGAAGCCCAGAAAAGTAACAGGAATGGTGTGTTCAAGGTGGAAATGAGACAGGAAGACATAAACAGAATGATCAAAATAGTCCCCCAGATATGGATGCGTGAATGTGGCAGTAACGAGGATAAGATTTTCCTGTTTACCTCCCCAGTATGTCTAATCTTCACTGACTTGTATCTGTGCCGCGTTTGTCACTACATAAGTATCATGCTTTCCTCTTCTCCTCTTAAATGTGCACCCAGAATGCATTAGGTATGTCAAAATCAGGGAAGCCTATTCACAGTGTCTGTACACTGAGTCAGTGAATGCACAGAAATGTCATGGCAGATATTCTTTCCTGCCCTTGCATAGTGTCTGTACCATTGCTCAGGTGACAACAGCTCAACACAATTTTGCATTTTTTTTTTAAATCCCGATATGTCAACATATCCTCCAGGCTGGGATGCTCACCTGCCCACATCAGCGTTCAGAGCTGATGTAACAGATGGCTTTTTATTGCTGTGGCGTGATGCATTAGAACCAGCATTTTTGCTCATACCTGCAGTAGAATTGGCTCCAATTTTGTATTTCTGTTTGTCAAAAGATTAGATTAGCAACATCTGGTGAGTGTTGTGTTTCTTCTTCTTCTTGGTGAATTTGTAAAATCAATAAATGTCATCTCCAGCAGTTTTGAGCTTTTCCCCTGGAACAGGAGCCACTGGAGCAGTTGCATTACGCAGCCATTGAATGCACCCACATGTGCAGTTTCTAACCATGGCACCGCACATCAATCACCCTTTGTGTCTTGGAACTCTACTTTAAGACATTTGACACATCAGAAGGTCACTATGCGTCTTTTGCAAGGGTTTTTACCTCTTTTTTTTTTCCTTTTCATCGTAATTGACTTGGACCACATAATAAGGTATTTATACTGTGGAAATGGTTCAGTGGCCAAGCCAGCTGGTCTGATAACAACAGGGGCAAACTCTGCCCTCCAGGTCCTTACACTTACAGAAATTAGAGAGGGAGCAATGAAAATAGCAAAGAGAAAAAAATATTCTATTAATGTACGTGAAACTTGAAAGTCTGTTTTTTGTGGATATTGTAGAACAGAAAGGCTCCAATTTTACTCCAGAGTCGATTCTTGTCCCAGCTTCTTGGTCACATCCACCCGAGTGTCAAATGATGACAAGGTCAAATCATGCATTTAAATGATTCATTACATTATTACCTTCATGACCTGCAAAATACACAAACAGCTGCACAGGTTCACCAACACTGACGCCGGTAGCTGGTGGTGTGTGTTGTTTATTCAGCCCGTTATAAAATGTAGTTTACTTACAGGACACATGTCTGCTGAGGCAACAATAAAAGCTAGCAGCTTGTCTGAATCCACAATTAGGCCCCTAAAACTGAATCGAGTTCAAAAAACAGACAACCCCACGGCCTGTCTCCGGCCTCTCACCGTGTGGTAAGACAAGTTCCCGCTCTCTCCCAGCTAACATCCCTTATCACTGCAGGCGCCCCAATCTTCCCCTGCTTTATTTATGAGCCCTCTCAGCACAGGAGCAAGAGAGAAGGAAGAAAAAGAACGATAGATAGAAAGAGATGAAGTAGAATCCTTGTGTGTGTGGGTGGGTGTGTGTGGGTGTGGGTGTGTGTGTGTGTGTTTCTGTTTGCTTTTTTTCTCATATGGAGACGTAAAAGAGCATCTCTCCTCATCTCTAGCTGTCTCATTTTGGAACATGTATATGGGCACTCACAGACAATGTTAGATCCGGCAGTCTGCCATTCTGCCTTTGATCTGCTTATTAATAACTTTACAGTCAGTTACAGATAAAATCTAATGGCTTCGATGATGATTTCGTGTAGTTTCTGACACTGCCTGGAGCCCGTGGCATTTTTTTTTTTAATCACACAGCACGTCTCCTGCATCAGTGCTGCGGGCCTTTAAGAACTGCTGCATTGCCTACACAGATTACATAACAAAAGGCATTACCAACGCCGTCGCCCATCTTGCAGGAAGCAAAACTGCGGATGCTCTGACCTCGATTTTTTGATATTTCAAGCCCGAGCAGGATTTTAAAGATCAAGGCCAGCCTTTCACAAGCACGTCTCAACGTGGGGCTTTTACATCCTGTCTCCATTTGTTCCCGCTAGTTTGAAGCAGAGGCAGATCATAATATACATGTGAGTTTACCCCGGAGATGTAGGACTGCAACGCTATAGAGCTGTGGAATTGTCTTGACAGCATTTGTGAGGCGCATTTTAGCGTGCTTCCTGTGTCACTGGGAGAACACACTGTTGTGTTGTGTTTCTGCCAGCAGAAGCCAATCCTGTGTGTACATGAATGAGGGAAGGTTGTTTGTCCTGTTTTGGTTCCAGGAAGTTTTAATCCACGACAGTTTGCGACACATAAATATGAATAGTTTTGTTAAATACCGTGTGGCGCTAAATCCCCTTTGATGCCTTTGTGTGGTATTTCATCCATTTGATTTCACACAAAATGGAGAACCACGACCGATTTATTATTATTCCTTTCAACAGCCTTTCATGTAAATGGGAGATGCCAAAGTGTGACTCTGTTGAAATGATAAGACAGGCACATGTGCTTTACTTATTTTACTGATTTTATTTAGTTTCTCTCAGAAAATTTCTGAAATAAAGCATCTGACCTTTACTATGTCACAAACAGTGGAACAAACCAGTTTATCAAACAATGAATAGTGGACTAAAGTGAATGTTGATTATTTATAATATTACAATTTATCCACATAAAAACATCCAATCCAATTATAGGAACAGAATAATATGGGGGGAGATGTTGTAAGAAATAACAAATGATGATGTTAGATTCTGTAATTTAAGATAACTTCATTCCAGGTCACAGTTTAGATAATTTATGTTTTGATTAATGTCTCGTTAGCAAGACAGACGTGAAATATCTGCACGTTAAGATGACGCAATGATGATGCAGATAAATTCAACTCCAAAAATCAGACAGCTTAATGCTCACCCTACATTCACCCCGACGACTGAATCCATTTAAATGTGACTAGAACAAAGGCTGCCTGGGTGCTGTTATCCCTGCTGGAGCCATGTGACTGCCAGAGTGGAGCCATGAAAAGCTGCATTTGTGTCTCGTTCTTTATGTTTCTGAGAGGAAACGAGAGAGTGCTGCTGAAAGTTGCCCACACAGAAATTAATTTAGCTCTTGTCTTTTTCTCCTCCTCCTCCCAGATGTCACTTACACTGGCACCCACCCACCCACCCTACCAACACTCACAGAAAAACAGGCCAAAGTATGCTTATCTATCTATCTATCTATCTATCTATCTATCTATCTATCTATCTATCTATCTATCTATCTATCTATCTATCTATCTATCTATCTATCTCATTATCGCCCCCTCTGGAACGCCTGTTTCATGCATGCATGTTTCCAAAGCTGCTGCTGTAAATCACTTTTTAAATAAGTCTTCACTGTGTGATTTTTGCATGTTCTTCACCATGATTGCGGAGGTTTCCTCCACATGATTGCCATCCAATTGTGGTAAATTAGGATTAGCAGATGAATTCCCCTTCAGTCTTCTGACTGGAACTCAGATGAGTTGGTCCCAACTAATATCCAATATTAGATCAGTTGCACACAGAGATCTAACCTTGGATAACTCTGACCTGGATGAATGAGATCCTACACAGTTGGCCCACCTAATAGGCAGAACACTGAATTCCTGGGAGATTCACGGCTTCCACAGGGGCAAAGTTAATAATTTGGCCATTTTTTTCCTTTTAGGAACATTGTACCGCACAGTCCTGATTTTAATCCATTGAAGAGTTATTGAAAATGACAGTCCTGTTCAGTGCGCACAATATAACCTTTGAATAAGTTGCCAGCTTGTCGCAGGGCCAAAATATAAAGACAGACAACGGTTCACCTGCACATTCACACCTAAGGTCAACTTTGGGTCGCCAATTCTCCTGTCCTCCAAATGCATGTCTTTGGACAATGGGAGGAAGCCAGAGTACTTGGAGGAAACCCAGGCAGACATGGGGACAACATGCAAAAAGCACCTAGCTGTTCCCCAGGTGAACCACTGCACAGCACCATGCCACCCGAGCCTATCTGTAATACGTCATAATGTAATAGGCAAAGCTAAATTGCAACACTCCATTGAGTGTTTTTGTGTAGAGGGTCCAACATGCACACGCTCTAGGAGGCTGGAGCCTCTCTGGGACCATCCCAATCCCACCAGCTGAAATAGAATCTAACCTCTGTAGAACTCAATACAACAATACAACAATAAGAATTATAAAAAAATCAAGCTCTTGAATGTAAATGATGTATGCGTTAATGCCACAGATCTCCAAAAAGAATTTGTTAATGCTTAAATTTTCAGTTTAGCCCTTCGCAGTTTGACCGAATGCTATTTCATTTCCATTTTTAATGGAAGACTGCATTTGTCGGCAGAATTACTGTAGACATAATCGGCAGAAATTGTGAAGAGAAACAAATAGATTCATATTGGCTGTAGGTGCAAAAGAGGAGCTGAAAATTAAATTGCATTTGTCATTATGTTTGAAGCAAAAAAAAAACAAAAAAAAAAGGACTGATGGTCGACGATATAAAAACAGCCTTCAGGCTCTTTTGCTCCTGCTTTGCCTGCTGATACAACTGACTGCATATTATCGTTCATTTTTTAGCTCCACATGCAATACCCATTAACAGTGCTCTCAGTCACAAGGCTTTGTTGAATTGTGCCGTATCATACTAGGCGGCCTTTCAGCTGCAATAAACCCTAAACAGGATGTGGTGACTGGTTTCCTGGAATGGCTGGAGGCTTTGTAGTGCAACACAAAACACAGAGATAAAGGACAAACTGGAGGATCCATCTTTCACAAGAGCTCAGCTCCAGTAATGTTCTATCGATTTCACTCCATCTACAAAATAACATTTCTTTTCACATTAGCTGCACATGTGCACATATAAACTCTTAAGAGGGCGCCGTAAGAGAGTGATGTGACATGAAGTGTCCCAGCTACTGTACCAGCAAACAAGCATATAGATTTATAGGGATCCTCCTTGACAAGCACAACTCAAGAAGGTGCTTTATCAATCATCTGAAAGCCCAGTCCAGAAATCAGGACTGACAAAGCAGCCATTGATTCTGAGAAATGTTACAGTTTCTCAGTAGCTCTTATTGCACCGCTTATTTGTAGTTTAGGAGAAAAGCCATGAGGTTTTAACAGCTCTATTTATTTATTTTATTGGCTGATGAACCCTGGGCCTGGCCAGGCTGATAAAAATGGATTGTGTCTCCAGAGTAGCGCCTCTGCGCCGTGTCTCATGGGCTGCAGGTCCTCTGAGGAATTTTCTTTTCACCGGTTATCGAAATTGATGGTAGAATAGAGAGAAAATAGGTCCCAAACACCAGCCTCCAATCTGTAGTATGCACTTAATATGGTTCGATGTGTGTTGCTGCAAACGCTATACTGTACAGAAAGTCTTTATGCCAGGAATGCATTGTTATTTCATGATTACATGTTAGAGAACCAGTGCTGTGGCTAATGTCAGGGCCATTTACTTTTTTTGTTGTTTTTTTAAAAAAAAATTTTAACCTGTTTCTTTAGGAGCCAAGGGAACGTGAGGTAACTATGTCCAATTGAGAAAATACAATTGTGCATGAAGATTAGTTGTCCTTTTGTGTGACTTTGTCGGGCTCAAGGCAGGGACCTTTGCTATCTGAGACCACTTTTACCCTCCATTTTCCAATGGTGTTTGCGCAGGAAATGGACTTACACTTGTCTGAGCGCTCATCAGTATGTTGATCTAAAGGAAAAGTAAATCAATTGCTTGACTGTTCAGCTCTCAACAGCCCAGTGTCTCACCATCTTTTGAGGGTGCCTAATCACAGCGACCACTTTGGTCTGTACAAAATGATGAGCTACATCATTAAAATACAAAAAAAAATGTGTGTGTGTGTGTGTGTGTGTGTGTGTGTTTGATAAATAAATGGATAGAAAAATCAATCTATGTGACATCACAGGCACAAAAAGCTGTTCAACAAACAAGTCATGTTGGACAAACGGTTCATCAAGAGAGTGGGATGGACTATAAATATGAAACGCTCTGATTCACAAAGGCTTTGTGGCTCCTCACCTCCATCAATATTGTTCTACGACTCCTACAAGAGAGGCAGCTGAAGAGGAGTATATGTACACGAGTAAGATTGGTTCAGTAGCAATGAAATGGGTGAACATGAGCGTTTGAGTGTTTGTTTGAGCATCCTGCACCCTGTGGCCTCACTCATTTCCTCAATGCTCTGTCTTTGTAATTAGTGCCAGCCTTTTAAAATGGAAATATTTCATAACACATATTGTCCCTGCTTTTATCTAGCACAGATTTATTTGGGTCCTTTCTAACACACTGTAAATATAATTTGCGATTGCTGGATTCTCTGAGGAATAACAACCGTCGGTGATACCTGGCGAAACCACGCGCCCCTGCACTTATTAAATATGTCTCACAAATTGGATTCATGCAGAGTTATCAGCACATTCTTGTTGCCAGGCTGCGAATCTCTTAAATCTTAGTTTTAGAAATGGAATTATTTCCATATAAAACTCATTCCTTCTGGTCAGTTTTGTTATCGCCTAAGGCTAAAAACTGACCAGGAAGCAAGACTATGGAAATTTGCTCGGAGAACTAGAGTGAACCCTATTCCAGTCTGTTATTTTGTGCGCTACACTGTGTGCTGTGTCTGATCACTTTGATTGAAAGCCTCATATGTTTAGAATAGTTCCATCATCTTCTTTTGAGGGTGGCTCAGATTTATTCTTAAAAATATTGAATTTTTCAGGCCGTGATCAGGGTTGGTGCTTAGGAACCAGCATGCCAGGGTGGGTCTGTAATTTTGGTGGTATTCTGCAGGGTCAGAGAAAAAAACAGCTTGATGCTGCGAAAACTGGACTTTTATGTTATTCAGTAGACAAAAATGCCAAGGACTTTACTGGACAAATGCATATTCCTCTCTTCACATCAGCTGGGAAAGTTGGTGAGAAACACATTGCACAAATGTCACATCACATTTTGCAGTGGTCAGCCGTTTTATAGCTATGATGTCAGTATGTTGTGATGACGAAGAGGCTCTCTGGACTCGGCTGTGTCTGACTGCCCATCTGGTGACCCATCTCCTGACCTTGTCAGAGGGGCTGTTGTATCCATCACTGGGGCATTAACCCAGCAGACCTTTGTTCCACCAAGATGCCTGTCATAAACCTGAATTGTGCACTCTATATGAAAGTGAAGACAGCCTGTTTAAAAAAAAATTCAAGAGTACAGGAATAGAAATTATGTCACTGTAAAAAATGAACTTTATGAGAGCCAAAATAATCAGATTTCACTGCAACAGGCAGTTGACCATCCCTACTGACTAACCTCACGGCCAAAAATGCATCTTTAATACCAAATACATGGTGCTGAAAAGAAAAACAAAACTGAAAGAATTTGCCAAAGCTTGCACAGCTCCATCGGACCAGTCGCTTCAGCACAGCATCGCAGCGTCTTTGGTTTTAAACAGAAGGCAGCTCATAAGGGTGCATTTTTAGAATACACAACATGCAAATGACACTACGTGAAACATTTTTGATTGTTTTCTAAAAAGACAAAAGGTGTGTGACTCCATCTCACCTGGAACAAGTGTTCCGAACAACATCTCCCACGTGAAGGTTTCTACCTATAATGATACGGGCTTGTGCTGCATCCACTGTTTAATTTTCCCTTGGCCCCATTTAATGTATTCTCAGAAGGAGATGTGGAAACATCTGTTCGGATAATGCAGTCTCGAGGCTCAGAGGAAGGGAGGACAACAGACGTGGCGTCAGACCGTATGCATGATCACATTACCTGGTTGACTGAACATGTTCCTGTAAATGAGGAAGCATATGAAATGCTCTAAAAGCTTATCAGTAAATATTCTTCCACATTAATAAGGATATGATTGAAACAACCTTCTCTCGGTAGTCCAGTATATGAGTTTGTTTGGTTTTTTGTTGTTTTTTTTTATCCCCACTGGCTGTTTCTGATGCAAACAAGAGCTTTGTAGGGACAGTTTCAAAAATGTACTTTTCAAACTATTACATTTATTGTAAAATGTACAGGCTACTGCAATTACCACGTTTAACCAGTGCTGACATTCACTGACAGTAAGCTACAGCTACAGTGTAATTACGCCTTTACATCAGACCGCTCAAATAACATCAAGAGGAGTTAATGATAGTAGCAATGATCATGTTGCATATCTGCTTTGTCAGTTTAACAAAGGGTGCAATGGATCCAATCACACCTCCAATAACACGGTTTAAGAAATCATGAATACAGATCAGCTCCAGACCTCTGTTAAATGAACAACATAAAACAGCTCCAGCTGTTGCAGTCCATTCTTTATCCTGGCTGGATATTGTGCTCAGTGAGGAGGTGTCCAAGTGCTTCTGAGCTTGCAGGCACTCCTACAGATCCTGTAGGTGCACTCGCATGCATACATCACCTCTCATCAGAATGATTGGGTTAGGGTTAACTTTTTCTTTAAAAAAAAAAAAGATATTGTATATGCAATGGCAGGACAGACCAACGTTTGTTAACGTGTTTGCATGTGTAGGTCAACAGTGCGGCAGAGAAATTTGGTTGGGCTGTGTAATGGGATTGAGAGCCATCTGTCTCCCTCTGCTGCCCACAGATGTTCTACTGTTCCTTAAGTCTGGCTGACACACTAGAAGCTCTGGAAAGAAACGGCCATCTTAGTTTGTTTCTAAAATGTAGGCTTGCATTTTGATAATTATTTAAATATAACCACAAAAACAGGAACTTTCCGTTCATACCGTTCATCAACTCACATATACTTGAGAATAATTGTCTCTGAATGGAGCCTAAGCAACCCACTGACCCCAGTGACCTATGCAGTTTTTAAACAAGCAATCCCCAGTTGATCCCCAGGGCTCTAAGCTTAATGGGAAATTATCATGCACACCCTTAAGAAATTGCTGCTTTGTACTAATATTCTTGCTAAGAGTTGGCTCCCAGCTGCCAAGAAGCAATTAGGTCTTATCTTATCTTAATCTGATAGCAAAGTTCACCTGGAAAAAGGGGAATAAAAGAACTTCACTCCAGGTTTTGATGAACAAAGTGAGCCATTACCCTAGTTAGCAAAGCCTTTTGATGGCATATTTCTCATACTGTACATGAATGCTTAAGAAAATATCAAATATCACGACAGATCTTGATAAGAAAAGAATCAAACAAATGGCGTTCGAGTTAGCTGTTGTTTTTCCCACAAAAGATTTTTATATTTTTTTTTGCTTTAATCAGTTGAATGAAAATTCAAAACGAATTCACAAACAAAGAAGAAAACCCATCTCCGTGAATGAGGACTCATTCAATATTTTCCAGATCTATAATGGATGACCACCACCAGATTTCTTTTCTTTTACACCTTCTCTCACAAATGAGACTGAGCTAGGTGGACCTGAGTGGGTATGAGTCGTCTCCTCCAACCAACTGAAGCATGCTGTTGTGAAATGAGTACAGGACAGTCAGACTGAGGGGAACAGGGACGATAGAGATCAGATCCAGAAAAAATGAAAGGCGAGTGGTATTGAGAAATGAAAGTGGAGAGTCAGAGAGAGACCTTTAATCAAAGCCACCACTTAAATAAGTCATATCGGTCTAATAGACTCCAGGAAATAGTCATGAATAGATAATGAGGTAATGTGCATCAATCAGATCATCTCACCCCATCCGTTTTGGTGGGCACATGGCAAATTCAGTCGCACCTCTGGCACAGAGACGAAGAGAAATAATGATGAAAAGACAGAAAGAGCAGAAGGTGCAAACCTCCACAAAATATCGACCTCAAAGACCATCAGGCAATGTCGTAATGTCGTAAATCTACCCAGACGGCCTGGTGAATAGAAGGAGAGCAGATAGATGGATGGAAAGATAAGTTGTGAAGAAAGGATTCATGCAGGATTTAAAGAGGAGGTTGGCGCATGGCTGTTTGGATTGATGATATGGTGACACACAACCCCCAACACACAAACACACAAACTTTGAAGATGTACATAACAACCACACTGTTTTCATTGACTTTTGGTGATTTTCCAAAACAGGGCTGCTGATGAATTGCCAGACCAGCTCTGTAAAGTCTTCCAGGCTTTCGTATAACCCAGCTGCTCTTTATTGGGTGTAACACTGTTTTGTGCAGCACACTTTTCAACACAGCTGTGATGGGTCATAGAAGAGCGCATCCAACTGCCACAATCTTATAAAGCCAGGGGTTTAGGACCGGCGTGAAGAAACTCGTGTATTCTCCATCCATATGGTGGGATTTACCTCTCGCAATGTACCAAATGCTGACAAGACTAAGACATAATGCTACTGCAAATGAGAGCCAAGCTGCATTTGGATGTGAATGGAAAAAGAATCTGCCATTCTGGAGAAACTTTGTTGGTATTTCATTAGGCCATTCTTGTTTTGACTTAATCTAATTTGTAGGAAGTATGAAGTATTTGAATCCATACTGATTCTAATATGAAAGTAACATGAAAGATTAGAGTCCTTAAACCCAAAGGTCTGTGCGTGTCGACCTCTGTGGTGAGAGCGTGGTGGATGTTTATCAGTGGAGAGGAGAGCGAGAGAAATTCTAATTAAACTGGACAAAAAGTGCAGAGGGGGAATCAAAAAGATTTAAAAAAAGAAGAAAGTGGATTTGTTAACCATGATATTTATATGGCTCATTAAGGTTGTAACCACAGGTAAATATGTGCGAGGAGGAGTGTATGTGGGGTGTGGGGTTGTGTGTAATTAGAACATTAAAATACTCGTGTGTGTGTGTGTGTGTGTGTGTGTGTGTGTGTGTGTGTGTGTGTGTGTGTGTGTGTGTGTGTGTGTGTGTGTGTGTGTGTGTGTGTGTGTGTGTGTGTGTCAGACATCTCTATTTACCTGATTCCAATTTTTTTTTTCCTAACAGGAGAAATTAAATTGCACTCTTGCAGCCACACATATTTTTCACTCCTTTGTCATCACAAAGGCAAACTGCCCAGTGATGCAGGAATAAATTCTCTGCTCGGATGGTGCTCATACATTCTGCCAATTGCAGATCGACGTGCCGGTGGAAAAAATTTCAAATTACCAGGATGCAAAACGAGCAAAATATATCTTCAGTTTTGTGATATTTTACTACACCTCATCCTTTTTTACGCTGCTTCATTCATCAAATGCCGAAGCTAGGGCTGTAATACTACCTCCTCGGTTATTACAGTAATTAAAACCCCGCATGTAAAGCCTGATGTCTACGTTGCGTGCAAGTTTGCCAATGGTGGCTTTATTTATTTTCAGGAAAATGAAGAAATAGAGAACCAAATGTCACCCTTCCATGTTTATGTGTCTGCTGTGTCTTTTCCCTTGAGCAAGTCTGGGAAAGGCTCCATATTTTAAATGAAAATAAAATAGTTTAAGCTATTTAACCCACGGTATTTAATCCATGTCATATGGATTAGAGTGGAATGGACATGCAAAAACAAGTCCAACCTTTCATAAAGAGACTTTCAGTTATTTAATCCATTGAAGGATTCTGTGTGTTTAACACCATTTTTCAATTTATAGTTGGACAAGTATTATTTCTGTATCTGTTCCAAATCTCTGCCTGTGCATCATTAGAACAGGTTTTTAGCAAAGTTAACTGTTTAGCTCGCCAAACCGAGGCTAATCATTATTTCTTATGCTGCAACTAAACTCCCTCACGTTGAGGCAAATGAATGTACACAGAAGATTAGGCAGCACTTTAATACTCACTAATTTGCATATTTGTGTTCCCTCTTTTGTGCACCAAGAAAGAGTATTATAAGACTGACACCCCCGCCGTCCGGTCATGAATACTAACTAATAGGCAGGATGAATAGAAAGCATCTTGTTCAGTAATGATTTGTCTTTATGGGAATGCTGTAGCACTTTTAATAGACTTAATCAACTAACAAAGTACAAACCTGCATCAATGCATGTGTGTGTGTAGCCCCACAATAGCATGATGCTGCAGCTAATGTCCAATCATCTTTCTGTTCATGGGCTATGTGCATCAGCTGGGATTCTCTTCCACATCAGCGTCCACGGTCCTGGCCCCAGGGGTCTATTGGTGGTTGTGTTTGTGCGGCGTGAGCCCAGCGGTGGGCCTCTGCAGCACAGTGATGCTTGCAGATAATTCCCTGCGTGCTGCCACAGAAGGCTCCCTCTTCTCTCGGACCCAGTCATAGATTAATGACCTGGTGGCTGAATTCAAACACTGAATTTTCTTTGATAATCAAAGAAGAGAACCGTGGCAGAAAGTTTCTTCAAAGACAGAAAAGTA
This sequence comes from Arothron firmamentum, assembly GCA_016586285.1. Classification (NCBI taxonomy): domain Eukaryota; kingdom Metazoa; phylum Chordata; class Actinopteri; order Tetraodontiformes; family Tetraodontidae; genus Arothron; species Arothron firmamentum. The sequence goes on along the minus strand of BJFM01002105.1, from coordinate 121,247 downwards.
AAGAACAGATAAAGATAGCAGCGAGAACCACTGTTTGCAGAGGGGCTACAAGTGAAGCCAGTCAGTTAAATAATGAAATGATTGGAACTTTTCCCCTTTTAAAGTATTTGTGCAGTGCAAGCAAACCTTACTGGTTGCTTTTCGGTCAGCCTGTCACTGCTTGTTAGGCTCATCCTGATCAGAAGCGTGACAGAAAAACAGACTGATGAGCTGTAGCTTCAGTTTTGGCTTTACAAAGTCACCCAGAGAACCAAAATGGAGCTAAGCCTGTAGTATCAGAGCACAAAGATGGTTGTGTTGTTGTTTTCTTAATTTTAGCTGGAACAAAGGATCTGGTCTCGTGTAAAGTGTGAGATGAGACAGATGGGAAACTTGCACCCAATGAAACTGCTCATGGCAATAAAGTGAGTGGGAGCAGCAGTGGTCAAAGGATTTGTTTTTTCTTGCACTCTGCAAAGAAGGCTCTGTGAATGCAAAAAAAACCCCGAAGCCGTTTGATTTTCACAGCGGCGGATTCCTCTGCAAACTCCTACTGCTGGCAGATATTGTCTGACTTGTCTGGATGGTTTTCGCCTGGGCATTTGGTGGCATTTTCTCTATGTGGCTACTAAGGGTTGAGTCACAGTTAACTCACTTCAGTCAAATGTGCTCAAGAGCCAGGAGGTCACAGATTTTCATAAAAAATTGCCCATCAATCATCAACAGACCAGTTGTTCGGTTTCCATCCCTGTAGAAAAGACAGTATTCATTTTAGAAGACCTGAGATTGTGGTTATAGACAGTAGATTGTTGAGATCTTTCTGACCTATTTTTGCATGACTAACTATTTTTTTGTGTGTGTGTTTAAAAGCCTACATAGGTGTTTTAAAAATATTCTTTTAATTTAGATCAGAAAACACGAGGCTGGCTGATGCCTGAAGAAAGCCAAAGACTGATGAGATGTGTCCTTTGAGTTGGCCCCATGACAACTAATTAACCTTTTGGGTTCTTTGAGTCCTCATCGTCACTGAAATATCAGTGTGTGTACATGTGGCTATCATTCTGAAGCCATACGCAAGCCTCAGTGGGGGTCGATGATATTTCCTCTGGCTTCTATCCTCTGCTAGTGAACCAGTCTGTCTTCCCTGTCTGAGCCAGAGACACTTCCTCGAAGAGCAATTAGACTGTTTGATTTGCGTTCCCAAGTTCTTTGCAGACATGGAGCAACAGAATCATCCATTCCATCCATAGCATCAAAGTGATTTTATAGTCTGCCCCCCCCCTAAAAAAATAGACATTCATTAACTCTTTAATATGGTGCCATTATGGTATCGTATGCTTTTGTTTCTGGTAACACAAGAGTTGCCACAATGGTTCATAAACAGTCAGGATGTTTGTTTTTACCATTATCTGATTGAAACCAGCATTATAACTGACCTTTCGTAGAAAATGACGGTGTAATTTCCAGGCACACAGCAGGCAGAGCTAATAACCACCATTTAAACTCAATTCCTGCGATTCCATCAGTGGCGGCGGCACAAATGACATTACCTGGCCAATTTTCAAAAAGCACACACTGTAACAGCAGCAGAAACCGGGGAAGAATGATCCTAAAATACAGAATCCTCGAGTTCCCACAACGTTAGTAACCAGTGTGTTCAGTTGTGTGGACTCAGGCAGGGACGGATTCATGTCTAAACATGTTTCATGTTCAATAATCATCCCTACTTCACTTTTTTTTGTTGGAGACTTTTCACAGCTATTGGACTTTTTTAAAAAAGAGGGTTTCTTGAGTTCTCTTCCGGCTGCAGTGCAACAAGAAGAGAACCCCCGCTGAAGTTTTCAGACAGCATGGTTGAGGGAGGCTTCAAGGGAGAATCACAAAAAACCTCAACGAGACAGAAAATTAAATAATAGTTCAGAATAAATCCAATAAATCCATGGTTGATAAGGACGTAGAAATCCATTTTCATAGCCCAACATTCAATTAGTGAAATTAAAAAAGAAAATAATCACACTCAAGAATTTAAATTTCTATTTTCCTTTCCCCCTGAGGGCTGTAATCAAACAATTTCACCACTGTTCATAATGATGTAAGACATGCTGGGTGAACTGACAGGAGTTTAAAATGATATTTTCAGTAAATCGAATATTGCCTTGTTTTTATACTGTTTACACTTCTGGCATATCCACTGCAGAGCTTTAAAAAAGCTCCCTCTGAACAGTTTATGTTCAGTTTTTCTGGCCAAAAACCAACATTAGCAAAGACACCGTGTACCAACTCCTCCTTCCATCCCTTTGAATCTGTGACGAAGCCCCTCCAGATATCTGTGTATCTCTGCTGTAGTCTGGCTCTTCACACGCTGTGTTTCCTCCAGCATCACTGAAGATTTTTATCTCTTGTCACTCAGAGAAATAAAGACAGAGAGGGAGCGAGGGACAAGCGGAGCATTAACAGAAGGGCGGAACATAGCTGTGTAATAGCGAATAAGATCTCTCCAGAGACAAATATACCCAGAGGAAACCTCTTCAAGTGTCTCAGATGAGGAGGCAAAAAAAAAAAAAAAAAAATTAAAAAGAAAGAAAGAGCCTGGGTAAAAGATCAGCGTCTTGCTTTGTGGGTGTCAGGAAGTCAGGCAGAGTCAGCGAATGAAAACCAACATTTTCTGTCAAACATGTTCAGGGTGAACATGAGGGAAGCCACGTTAGATCTGTGTCTTTACATCTTCGCAACAGCGGTTGCATGCCTATATTCGGAGAGTATAACTTGATAGAACATAGACAAATCAATTCTGAAAATGTCAGGGTTTGGGGGCAGTAATAAACCAGCTCGCTCTGCTCCCTACTCGTGTCCCCATTCTAACTGGTCAGACTGGCTGTCCACCAGTGTCGGTACGGGGCTTCGATCTGTCTGCTCAGTGACATTTCCTCCACTCATCTTCTCAGTGTTATCATCAGCACAGGGGTACATCAATGATATAGTGTCCAGTCCACCATGCTGACTTAATTCCCTTCAGATGAACCTGCGGTTTCCTGTCTGAAAGAGCCGATGATCCAGCAAGCCCAGCGGGGGGTACGAACAATTAACCAGACTGTGCCGAGCTGTGTCAAGCTGTGCTCCCAGGGAATAAAGGGAATAACAACCCTAACAGTATCTAAGGCAACCCCAATAGGCAAAAAACAGGAGCAGAACGTGGGGAAATTGGACGGAGCGAACACTGGGAAGACGATGCCTGATACGCAGCGGCCATCACATAACAGTAACTTACAAGCAGCAATGTCTGGAGAGCTGCAATACTCTGCATGCTCCACCCACGTTGACAATAGCTCAGAAGGACTCAAGCTTTGCCAAAACTATATAAAACAAGTCTACACACAGGGTTAAAAATCTTTCAAATATCCACATATAATGTATATTTACAGGGAAAAAATCAAGTGTCGGTTTACACTAGGTGTTGTTTGTTCCAGCCTCTTTGCAGCTCATTCTTTCACCCACAAAAGTGCAAAAACACACCAAACTGCAGCAACCGACAATCTTGTGTGTGCACAGCAGGTACTCTCCACAAAAGAGCAGCAAAGCTATATTACTCTTCCCCCCTCTCATTTTTCAGGGTTCTTAAAAAAACGAATGTGTTTTCAAATGCAGGGCTCTGGCTTGTCGCAGCACCGGGCCTAGCTATGATGTATGAGTTTGGAAACAGGAAAAAGTGCAGCCACAGTCATCTAGAGCAGAGAAGCACCATCTCCTACAAGGGCTTTTATTGATATGAGCCAGGATGGAAGAAAGAAATGGAGAAATGAGCAGTACAATCCTGGTCAGTAAGAGCATGGGGATAAAAGGCACTAAAGCTTTTTGCACTAAGAAGTTCTGGTAGTATTAATCTGGTAATTTATTTCTCCCATATGTAATAGAAGTTCACAGTTGACCTCCATCAAGACGTTTGACCCTTGTGCGGGCATGCAGGGGTCTGTTTGTGATGCAGTGTGGGCCTGCTTTCATGAAAGTGATTCACCGTGAGCGCCGCTGATCCGACGGCCTCATGCTGATGTTTTCCTTTGCCTGCTGGTTCTGCACCGCAGTGATCAGATGCAGAGGCTGGTGGAGAGTGTCGTGCTAAGTCAGTGATGGTAAGACAAGCAAATGAGTTGGAGGGTTTAAGGTGGTGAAGTGTAACTGTAAATAATGCTGAGAAAACCAATTAGAAATCCAATTACACCTATAATCACTAAGCATGGCGCTGCTTAGTCCTGTCTGGGAAGCACACAGTTGCTAGAGGGACAAAAGTCTTATGTCATCTGTGCCACAGTGACGCTGTTTTCATGGAGTAAATGGGTGTTGTTTTATCAGAGCATGCTAAATTTAGCACAGCTGCTTTTAAGAAGCAACCATCTCATTAAAGTTGAGCCAGACACTGAGCATCTATAAAGGAACACGTAAGACACACCTTTCAAAACAACATGTGGAGTGTATTCATGCACAGTAGCTGACAATGTGGTGTTTCTTCCTGCTTTCTTCCTGCTTCCTTCCTCTCTTCCCCAAAGCTCTTTAGTGACTTATGGTAGTAAAGATGAGAATCCAGAAGGGCAAAGTCACTGGCTATTCATGTGGCACAGAGGGATTTCACTGGTAAATCACATGAGCTAGTTTCTTTGACTCAAGTATCACTCATTCAAAATCTCCAAGCAGAGATGTATCTCAGCGGCTTCTTGAGGTCTGTGGGGCTGAATGGAAAGAGTCATTCAATTAAATTCCATCTGTTTGACAACAAGCTCAAAATTTTTCCTTGACAAAAGGAAACCCCTCGTCTAGAGCACCTGATCTACAAGAGTCATCATAATTTATTGTCCAACGAATGTCTTGTATCTACCCTTCAGCCTACCACGCCCCACCCACTCAGACTATAGCTAACAGCCATATTGCAGGAATGATGAAATTAATGTTTTATGGGCCATTACTGTGCTATAATGAGATGACTTAGAGGGAAGCACAACGAGAAATTGAGGCATTTGGCCAGGTGGAGTGAAAGGAGAATGACACATCATCTATACGTCATTGCATTTTATCTCGTTTTTGCTAAACTAGGTCTTTGTTTCAGCGAATCAGTGGTAAATCCACTAATATAGGGTAGTGCAGCAGCATCCCTATTTGGGCCGTGAATCACTTCTCTGGAGGGTCTGAGGGACGGTGGCCTCCCCTGTGGAGGAAAATGGGATTGTGAAGTTGGTTTATATAATTAAAGCCACATGAATAGTTTTAAAAGCGGAAATTCCGCCTGATTGTCGTGGCAAGGTAGAGTTTGTCATGGACTGTGATTTTTAATCTGCACAGATGAGGGAATGAATAATCATCCTTGCGCTCGTTTGCTCGCGACCTTGGTAAAGATGAAATTCAGAGCTTTTGATTTCAGTCTGAGTCAGGCTAACCAAGGCCCATGCATAGGTTCCACATTGATAATAGATGGATAAAAAATAGAACGTCTACACAACAGTCAGCAGCTATTCAATTATTCTGTTTATTAAAAGAAAACTGTTGAATTGTGACACAAGGTCAGACCTCAGACATCTATAGATGTGACATCAGTCTTGTCCAACGAGAAGAAAAGGTGGTTTTTGTCCAAATCTCCACCTGCTGAGTTGGATTCGATGCATTGAAACAGGCGTTAAAGGCCCAGTTTGAAGGTGGTTTCTCTCATCAGGAACAGATAAATCAGACAGATTGAGCGTATGACTGCGCCTAACTGACATACTTGCTGCCTCAGTGGCTCACTGAGTGCTGCCTGATTAAATGGCTGATTGACAGTTTGACAAAACGCTGGGTGCTGCGGCGGCAAACCTGCTGCGTTTGGAGTGTTTGCTTGCGATGCATGATGCTTTGCGATTGGACATTCTCCAAGCCAGTTGCTGCAGCTTCAACACGTCTGGCACCAACACGGGCAAACGAGATCGAAGTGGCGATGAAGGGGTTTCAACAGACAATCTGTAGGAGGGACACAAGCGAAGAAATTAAGTAAACGAATCTTATTCTGTCGCCCACGGACACGGAACTGGAACATGCACACACAGAACTGAGCGTTATTACTCAAGATAACAGTCTGCAAGAAAATCCATCCCTAATCGGTTCATGAATTATTGAACTTCTCAAAGCTCAAAAAGACAAAAATCCAGTCTAGGCGGGGTTGTTAGCATTGAACTGGGCTTATTAGCATTAACAGGAGTAGTTGGGTTAGTTTTAGTATTAATATTAGTACTGCTGTTCATATTTCCTCCAAAAGAGTGACTTTGAAGAACTTTCATCATTTGATACATATTTGAAGATGAAATAAAGATTTTATTTTAGTGTATACTTTTAGACGCTAAGCCTTCTATCCCGCATCTCAAGTTTGTTATTCCAAGAAGAAGCAGAAAAATGGTTCTTCCGTATACCTATTTTGCACTGATTTCTATCATTTTAATTAAAGAAAAAAAAAGATGCTGCGTGGCATATTCAATGAAGGCAGGTGAGCATAAAGATCTAGTTTGAGTTTTGGTGAAGGTAATTTTTCCCAATCGTATTATCATTCTTCAGACCTGCAGTCATTGCATCATTGCTGCGTGTGTGTGCGCTGATCAGTACTGCCAGCCCTGCTTCAGTTTAATCCCAGCAGGATTTCTCTGGTTGCATCATCTCATTCCTGTCTTCAGCGACACATTTATAAGAGCCCATTCATGTGTCCAGGTCAAAGTATAATAATGTGTTTACCACAAATCTGGACTGAAAGGTAACACTTTTGGATGTGGATTATTTTTATGGCTAACTGGCTGGACATTATTTGCTGAAACTATATGTCCTAAATATGAGAATATTAGGTAGTTGTGCTACAAATGATCTTCTCTTGCACTTTATTTCTTATAGTATATTTAAAACACGCACATTTATCAAATTGACAGAGGACTGGGTAATAAAACTCAGCACTGTACAAAGAAATATGGTGACACAGTCAAGATGCACCTGTCTTTTTTTTTTTTTTTTTTTCATTATGGAACCTGGAATATAAAGTAGATCCCAGCTCTCCAGAAACCAGCATACATAATGAATGGCTGGTTAACTTGATGTATGCCACTGTAGAGAGCTGCTCTGCATGCAGCCGACCCTGCCTCCGTCTCGGGTGGGATCATAATGAAGCGATATTCTTGACAGATTTTAGCACATGTTGGAGCAGTGACGCATCTGAACCTCAGTGCTGCTTCCAGTGCGGTGCCACTGGCAGTTCAGCCCAGGTGATGGAGGGATCACATGGCTCACCTCTCGGCCTCACCACCGCTGAGACAATCACAGGCTCCTTCAATTTTTAATGCACAGAGAGGTGTTTTCTTTCATTTCAATAGCATCTTTTTGAATGACACTTCTCAAAGCTACCATTAAAAAAGTCTTCAATTATTTATTCTCAGATGTCTGTCTGACTGATGCTTTTCTTTTCCGCTCTGCATCACCTGGCCCTGCTTGGACGGTGTTTCTCTCTAAATCATGCGTTTGCCTTGGCTCCCCTACAGGTAAGTTTTGTGAAATCATTTTTATAGACTGGCTTGGTGTTATTTAGAGCTGTGTATTTCCTGATGTTAGATATTTTATGGATCTGTTGCACATTCTGCAGAAAGTGTGGTCACCGACGTGGAGCAGAAAATCTTTGCTTTCACAGTGGTATTTTTCACAGCTCTGCTAAAGTGGCTTTGGGAACGCTGAGCTGTCGTGACCTTATTTGGCTGACGAGCGTCTCATCCACAAGGGGAGATGTAGAAGGAGTTTTTCAGTATGGTCATAGTTAGGGATTTATACACCTAATCCTTTACTCTAAGCTTTAGTGTGAGCAAGAAAGCGAGCTTTTCTACACGAATCAGAGGCGCGTACGTAGCTATGATGGATAGAAGTTCGGTCAGAAGATGAGATGGGTGCGCCATGCAGCCGAGCTTGAAAGCTTTACCTGAAGTGACAAGGATGATGTCAGGAGGTTTTAATGGAAAAATAATGAGAAATCAAGGTGTGATGTTTCATATTCTGCTGATATGAAGCCTTCAGGCACGTGTAATCGTGTCGGAGCAGAGGTGAAGATGACGTATGAATGGAAGATGAATCCTGAATTATTTATCATCTTTTTTGAGATGACACTTCGCTTGAGTCCTGTTATCATCATCACAATTCATATTTTATGCCACAAGCTGGGAATCCAACCTGCTGTTGGATCTAATGAATTCCAGTCAATGCAGCTAAGCTGTGAGGAAGGAAAAAACCTGAGAAGAAGTGAAGTTTATCAGATGGGTGCATGGCTCAGATCAGCGTCAGTCTTTACTGGTCCTGGAAACCTGAATGTGGCAGCAGAACATGTTTCTTACTGTGTTTTGGGAATAATTAACTCCAGGCTTATCTTTAACTGCATTAAATTCTATCGGGAGTTCTCTAATATGTTCTTGGTTATTACCAGGGGGATAAAGGCATTTATTACTGCTGCAAACACACACACACACACACACACACACACACACACACACACACACACACACACACACACACACACACACACACACACACACACACACACACACACACACACAGAATTTAGGTCAGTCAGCTTACTTGTTGATCCCTCCTTTAAAGCTGTAGTTTATCAAGTTGTTAGTTTATTAATTGTTCCTTATCTTAAGTGTGGTTCAAATTAAAGAATATCTTAAGGATTAAAGCAAAATTGACGCATTGGTTTACGTAGTTGTTGTCATTGTGGCCGAAAAGGTTTTGGGTAGCATATCCGGTGTATCAGACATTTGTCTAGAGTTCTGTTTTTCATTCAAAATGCTAATTTTCTCTCAGCAGATCCAGGTTGCGGTTATAAAAATACCTAAAACAGGAAATTCAATGACGTTTCTGACATTTTAGAAGGACAACTGAAGGCATCATGGCCAAGAATAGAAAAGATAAAGATAAAGCGATGGCACGTGTCGCACACTGGAAATCAAATCAGGTCATAGTGCATGGTGATAGATCTGAAAGGAATTTTCTGGTGATACAGCAGAATGCTGTTCCCTCGATTTTCCTGTTAAGGGACCAGCATGAGACATCAGGCAGCAAATAATTCCTGCATAGCTGACTGACAGATCAGAGCTTCAGAGGTCTTTGGATCATATTTTGATACATGCTAACATCACTTCCAGGAGGAGAAGAGAGCTAAAGTTCTTTCCTCTGAATGTAAAAACCTGAAAACTGGCAGCCAGGAGCTTGTTAGGCAGCACTGTTGAGAGGTGTTGACACAGCCAGGTTACAGATGAGATACTGGAATAGCTGCAAAGGTTTCAGTCTGTTTTACTCCGCTGAGGCATCATTGAGCTCCAATGAGCTGGAAATTTGCATCCTGCTAGGGTAATGCTGTGTTTTTGTCAACATCTCTGGTGACTCAAATGAGTGAATCGATTTTTGAGTGGGATGCAGATAAATGGCAGCGTGCACACAGAGGCGCACGGATATAAACACGTCTGAATTGACATGCAGATGAGGCTTCTGATAAACGTAATTGAAGATGGGGCTGATACCAAATCTACATGTGCTTAGACTAAATATTTTGGAGGAGGGAATTCAGTCCCACATAGAGTTTCCTTCATCCCTCTTTATTTTTCCAACTCCATGTCCCTCGGGACACGTGTTTTGCAAACACAGGCATGGCCCTGGTGTGTTTTCCCTCTATTAGAGCGCTGCTGTAGCGTAATCTGTCTTCAAACAGCGGTGCGTATTCTTGGGTGCATATTTTATTTGTCTCGTGTGCATTCAGCCCACGTCAGCGGCCTACAGAGGTGAAGATTTGCACGTCCGCCGTGGCAAAAGTGAAAAACCTCTTAATAGCATTTTCCATTCTGGCCCTGTAGGGGACATCTCTGTGGCTGGGAATGTGCGTAGATTTCTCTCAGTGAGGAGTCTCAAAGACCGATGGCCATGGAGGAGCAGGGAGGGGCTGGAGAAAATTGAACAGGCAGGAAAAACGCAAGCGAAACAGTCAGAGTCAACCTTCTAAAAGAACAAAAACAACAGGTGAAGCCTCAACCTAAGAGATAAACCTTAGCGATTATGTGGAAACAGATCCTTGATTATGGTGATTGTGTAACGGGGGGGACACTGTTGTGTCTTCTGGCAAACCTGGTTTTAATTGGTGTCAGGGGTTTGACAGCATGTCAATAAGTCACATGAAAGGAAGAACTGGCAGTCAGACTGTGGAAGAAAGATATTTTTAAACCATTCTAATTCTAAAGCGGCTCTTCAGTGGAGAAATTCAACCTCATTCAAAACGAGTTTGTCGACCTGCTGGAGAAGCTCGAGTTTTTAATTGAATCCATTGAAGTTGGCGTGAATGGAAATTTTGTCCCACATATGGAGGAGAAAAAAGAGATATCATACAAGCCGAGTGTGCGCCTGCTAATAAGACAGTGCAAACACCTGTGATGGAGAAGAATATATCTGTGGTGTGTTTCACATTAGCATAATAGCATGCCAGCTGACACTTTTAAGTGACGCTTTGACTGCGTCTTATTAAATAAGCAGGAGTTTCAAAGAACTGAGCAAACTTTCTGTAACTTTTTATCTGCCCCTACATATAACATAACATATTCGTGACATTCTTCATTCTCCTGTAACTTTTGTAAAGCAGAAACCGTTGCACAATGAGAAATCTGCAGGTACGCTACCCTCAGCAGTGGGCGGCCCATCGGGGTCGAATGGGACAGGCAGAGCGGGGATGGATAGATGTACGGCGTGCCTCACACAGCCACCTCTCCCTGACAGCAAGATGAATCTTGACCCTTCAGCACTGAACAAAGTCCCACAACAGAATTGCATCTTTTCCTCTCCCTCTCCATCTCAAAACTGAGTAGTAACAAGAAGAATAAGAAAAAATGAACTCAAAAATAAACACCTGTAGTGTTTTGCATTCACAATGATTGTTCTGTACAGAGAAAAACATTTAAATGATAATTAATCCCTTCATTTATAGTACAATGAGCTTTTTTCTTAGAGGGAAGAATTGCAACAATTTAAGGCAAATCAGCAGAGGCTGATGACTGAGCAGAACCGAAGGATGTGCAAAGGCCAACGTTCCTATTATTCAGTCTGCGTACAAATATTAGGACAGACCTTACTGTTGTAAGTCCAGAATTAAAGCACATTTCTGTCTGTACCTTATACTCTTCACCCCTCCCATCCTTTTTGCCTTTAGCATATCTGCTTCTGAATTATACAGTAGCTCTCCTTCTCCGTTAGCATACTGTATATGGCTGTGCATGTTTCTTCTAATGTGGACATGCAAGTTTATCTTACATGTGAATGCGTAGACAGAAGGGAGAGGCAGCAGAACAGAGTGGTACATGACATGGAACCGCAGGAACACTCATCCTTTTCCCAGCAGCCGTGTTAAAAAATCAGGTCCAAGAGGACCTGCGTATCTGGTTGCTTTTGGAAGTATCACTGCGCTGTCTGCCATTTTGCCCTTTAGCTTACACCTCATTTTCCCTCCCTCAGACACCCACCATTCAGGCCCAGCTGCCATATTGTTCAAATCTGAGCTCCCTGTAGGGATGGATCATGTCTAAACCCATCTCGTAATGTCAAACTTGACATCTTGGTGTGTTTGGGGGGACTGTTCAAGGCAAATCTAAATCAAGTCTGACTCAGTCGGACTGCTAGACATTTGAGATCTGGCACAAGTGAAGCAGACGCTCTGAACACAGGAGTTTATTGTAGACAAGAAAATTCACTGCAGATTGTAAAATCAGTGCAGCCCTGCATCAAGACAGAACTCATAAGTAGCTTTTGACAATAACATTTAAAAAATCTTTGTGGAATTCAAATTCAAGAAGTGTCCCTGTCCCTGTGTTGTAGTGATGTTTTATGTTGAAAAGATAATCCTGAAATACTTTCAAATACTGTTTGAAATTGGCTTGTGTGTTACTTAGTAATTTGTGGAACAGGAACTGAAAGTGTATTATCAAATCAAGAATGCTGCAATTGTTTTTTTTTCCTTTTAGAAAACTACAAACATCTTCCCATTTAGTATCTAAACTTTTCCTTCTTTTCATTTAAACGAGCTGTTTAGATGATGTTGAGTCATCATCCCTGAATCTCTGATAGTCATTATCACAGAAGCTCACCAATGTTATTTATGCAAACTCATTATTGAATTGTTCAAGTTTTGATCTTAAAATCTTTGAAATTCTGATTAAAATACTTTGTAGACCACTTCACATTCACGAGGATGGGTTACATCATATTAAAAAATGCATTAAGGCCCAAAAAAAGCAATAAAATTGTTAGAAAGATTAAAACAAGAAGATTAAAGCAGTCTGCAGTGTAATAGCAAAAGCAGTCAGAAGGGTAAGTTACGGTCTAGAAGTTTCTGTGTGTGTGTGTGTGTGTGTGTGTGTGTGTGTGTGTGTGTGTGTGTGTGTGTGTGTGTGTGTGTGTGTGTGTGTGATTCCCTGAGATTCTCCAGCAGCATATTCTTCTATGCAGAGCACACAGCTCCATTATACTCATTGGAGCATCTGCATAATGTGACATTTAGTGTGCGTGCTAGCTGAGCGTGTCTCAAGGACAACACTGCACACACAGATGCACGCAACCATATCTTGCAAATGCACACACACACAGACACACACACACGCATGTGCGCGTGCGCCGACTGTAAGCAGTATTGTCTCAGATAATTTCCTGAGCGTCACTTTGAATGTGTTCAAGTGGTGTCTGATGGAGGTACGAGTTCTTTCAACAGGCTGCCCTTCACATTCAGCCTAGCAGTCAACTGACAGCTTCTCTTTTCATAATACATTTGGCAGGGGGAATTGTTTTTTGTTTTTTTTTCATTCTTTCTTTTCTTTCTCTTTGCTGTCAGTCAAAGTTAAATGACACAAAACTGGCCTCAGCTCAAAGGTATGCAATTTGCAATATGTAAATATGTTAAACATAGTAAAATATTATATTAGGATGTCTCTGAGAAAGTCACATAATTCAGTTTGGATGATTAAGTAATGAGGTTGCTGGTACGTCTCAGTATGGGCTGTCGACCCAAGTAGATGCCTGGGAACAGATAAGAGGAAATATCATCCAGTTTAAGGGTTTTTGGTGACAGATGCCGAAGTTCTGAAACATTTCCCATCAAGAGGGATCCATAGAAAGATGGAGACAAATAGATAAAAAAAAGTGGCTGTGTTTAGTACAGCTTCAGGTCTTCTGCTGCACAGTATTGGGCTGTAAAAAACCCTAGCTGAAAGCTAAATTAAAATGATAAGTAAAACTTTTGTAGGCTGGATGTGTGAAGCTCTGGGAGGGTGTGTTACAGTATGGAGCTGGCATCCATGATGTTCTTCCTGCTGCTGGAAACCTCAAGTAAACCATCAGCAGAGGAGCACAGACCTCTACAGGAAACATACCTGTCATACCTACCAGATTTAGGCATGGAGCCCATTCAGGGCTTTGTACATGAGAAGCAGAACCTGGATGTCAGTCCTGACTGGGAGAACAGGGCTAATGTGCTCACTCCTCTTTGTTCTGGCTAACATTTGAGCTGCTGACTTTTAAACGAGCTGGATTCTCTGCACTTTTTGTTGGGACGCCTGTAAACGGTGTGTTATCTTGACATGGAGGCATGAATTGGCTTCTCCGCATGTTTCCAAGTGGAGAAAGGTCATCATAGTGACCGTATTTTTTTTCATCCTTTCTAACCAAGATCATTAGACAGAACCATATTGGATGTAGGCTAAAAGCTATTACATTGGAAGTTTCAACCATCTGTGAACCCCAAACAATGGAGTAATCACTCAACAGGAAACTCATGTAAATCATTTATGAAACCTGGGCACAGTTAACCCGAGCAATTACTCCAAATTGTGAATGTAGCTGCACTGAGAGTTACTCTGAAAGCTCTGGAACGTGTCATGATCCAGGCTGGCAGTACACCACTGCTCAGGACATCTGTCCTCCAGTCCGCCCTCACCACACAGTGTCAGGGGCTCCAGACCCTTATCAGCTGGTGTGACTCATCCGTTCTTATCACCAGATAAGCTGGGCGCATGGCTGTCCTTCGATGTGTCAGGGCGCTGTTCTGTGAAGTCGAGGATACTCTTGCTTTTTCCCCCCTCCTGCTCGCTCTGACTCTCTTGGGTCCGAATGAAATGGAAATATTGTTGCCACCTGTCGTGGCTTCACCAGGATCGTCCTTCTATTTTGCTGACTGTCCTGGAAAGATTCTTTAACTCTCCCAGGACATGGAATGTTCTTAATGCACTATGTCAACTTGAACACATCCTGATCATAAAATACTTGCACATCACACAATCGCTCTCTGGTCTGAGTTGGATGTTTTAGTGGAGAAGCCTGTCCTGGATGTTGACGAAGTGATGTTATCATACTGAATGAGATGTTAGAAACCGATTCCAAGAGTCCTACCACCAGACTGAATCTCTCTATCTCTTCAGCAAGGCACCTGAGTCTGCTGAGCTGTTGAAAGTAGTTACTTTTGTTTTTTCAGTGCCTGTCAGTAGTCCCTATGCAGAGGAAGATGTTTGCTGTGATAAGAGAAACAGCCCATCAGTTGCAGTGGTGAAGGCTGAACTTCAGGTCAGATTGAATTTTAAAATACCGTGGCCTGAATTCAAGATGTTCGTTCAAGAACAGAGGTCACTGATAGCTGCAGCTAAGGGAAACACAAAATATAAAGGGAAGTAAATGACTACATCCAGAAGGATAGATGCATTAGGTGTAAAAGACTATGTGACGGCAAAGTATGTTGTACTTTTGCAGCACTGGTGATTCCTTAAAAAGGAAAAAAAAAAGTAACCCGCCCACGTAAAAATGTCTGTGAAAGTGTGGTCCAGGCTGTGTTTGCAACTGCTTTGCATATCCTTTTTTGAATGTTTTTTTAGCTAATTTCCCCTTTCAGCTTTGGGGGGGACTGGACCAATTGAGGCTGAAAGAGCAGAGAGAGGGAGCAAAGGAGAAAAAAAAAACATGCTTAGTGTGCCAGAAAACTGGTGGAAGCAGACCGAAATGAAAACATTCCATAATTGTCCTGTGAACCATGAGAATAAAGGAGGAAGTTCATCTAAAACTAGACTCCGGCTGGATTTCAGCCATCAGAGAGCAAAAAAAGGAAGCATAGCGGCTTTAAGGCAAGAGTCTGATGGTCAAATCAAATTAACTTCCCAAAATGATTTGAAGACTTGATTAACAGCAGGATAAAATAATATGTGTGTGCATGTGCAGTCAGGGTTAGGGTTAGTATGTATAGCATGCACAGTCTATGTATTCCAATTTCAGTGACATTCTTTTAAGCAGTAATTTGTAGGCTCTGCAGCTTAGCGTTTAACAGTTAAATTAGAAATTCCACCAAACTTTGCAGAGTCAAAAGTCAAATGCTGAGGGAAAAACAACCACAAACTGCTCAGACTGTAATAATAATGTGTTCCAAATGATAGGCTCATGGTTAGTTTTGTCAACCCAAGAGGCTCAGACAGTTTTTAATGAGAATAAACATCTGTCCCCTCTGTATCCCACTGAGAAGCACATAATGAGTGTGAAACTTAAAAATTCTCCTTGTTTCCCATATGAATGCATCGGTAACAGGACACAAATTATGTAAACATCAGCGCCTATAAATCCTTCCATTTAGTTTGGACCAACTGAAAAATTATTGCTGCAGCCTTTCGCCAATCTCGATAGTAACAGTATAATATCTCTGGAGAGCTCCATGGGCAGAACAGGCGGAGAGAATGTTGGACACAGGTCTGGGATGTACACAGACACACTGAAATTAAAGCAAACTCTAGCAGGCAGAGAGCACATTTACTGTATTATGGTGAGGATATGCAGGTAGTTCCGCGAGGTGATGGAGGGTCTCGTGATCAGAACGGGTCTATTCCTGCATGTTTGTTTGCATGAGCATGTCGCCGATGCATGTGTGGCTGGGTGTGTGCATGCAGGCATTCCCCTTTTTTTTTTTTTTTTTTGTTGGCTCAGCATGTTTATCTCCATTAATAAACAATAGTGGGTCACTGAACCGTCATTTCCACAGTTTCTTTTTCCAAGCAGCACATCTTTATTCAGCGTCTGATCTTCTGCTTTCTATAGCCAGATGATTTCACCGTTATGAATAAATGAGCGCAGACTCTGATTGACCACTGCTTGTGTCATTTCTATCTCCAGTAGCAACAAATTCATCTGGGGGCGGACGCCAGTGGAGCTGTCCCTGGTGCTGAAACACCGCTTTAATAAAAGCTTTTCAGTGAAAGTGGTTTCATTTCAGTGTGTTGTTCCTTGCCTTTAATAAATGTGTTCACTTTTGTTTTCTTCCTGAACTAAAAAGCTTGGATTGAAGCTCAGATGTACATTGAGGGTGAATGTGAAAAGCAGTGACAGAGTAGCAGCACTGAACAGAGCTTTTAAAATATGACAGGCTGAACCGAGTAAACGCAAAAATAGAAACTTGGAAAAGCCGGCATCTAAAGTAATCTGTCCGTGTGCGTGTGCATGTGTGAGTGTGATGTACAATATGTAAGGAACAGCCTGTTCCTGATAGCATATGTGGCGTTTTCTGTTTCTCATACAGCACAGGCAGTTTACAATTCAGTGACTGCATTAGCTCACCGAAACACTCTTTGGACATGGAAATAGGATCATTTGGGTTATTGTCATGTGAAAACATGATAGTTGTGATCAGGACCTACAGACGGCCTTTCTGAGGCTATCTTGAGAGTCATTCTGACCTCTCAAGACAGGGCTTACGCTGGAGTTAGTTGAAAGCCCTTAATGCCATCGCCACGGGAATGAGAATGCTGTGATTAAGAGGGAGCGTTCAAGGCTCGAGGCCCATTAATATGAAGGTCTGGTGCTTCTGGCAGCTTTATTATTGTGGAAACCTGTTGTGAAGTCAAAGAAGTAGTCCCAGAGGACACAATTATAATTCAAAAATTTCTATGGTGAACACAGACAGGAGACCCCCCCCCCAAAAAAAAAACAAAGGCTATCACAACACTAACATGTTTAATGATGAGGATGATAAAAACTAATCATTTTCAGACTTCCCCAGCTAAACCTAAAGGTCCTGCTTCTTGTCAGTTCTCTGCCCTATGGACTTCTACTTCTGGATATCCCTCCCATGTTCCTCTCATCCTGCTCTGACTAACTTCCATTCCTTTCCTTCTGAGGGGATGCCTCCCTGCTCTCTCTACACACCACAATGTCATCTGCAAACAACATAGTCCATGGAGATCCCTGTCTGCCAGCCTGTCACTCCCCGCAGCGAACAAGAGGGGGCTTAGAGCTGATCCTTGGTGCAGACCCGCCTCCGCCTTGATCTCTATCATACCTACAGCACCTTTTTCATGCATGTCCTCTACCACCCGAGCATATGTCTCTTCCAGATCCCCCTCATAGAATAGTTCCTCTCCCGTGACCCAGCCATGCGCTTTCTCTGAGTCTACGGAAAATTGCATCCAAACTGCCTTCCCACCCTCCATCTTCTTCAGTGACCTCCTGGCTACACATTTACTAAACTTACTACCTCCTGCTCCCTAATGATCACCTCTTCTATTCTTCATTTACTGTTAGTTTCCTCATTCATCTGCTCTTCAAACTACTTTTTCTATCTTCACATCACACCTCTGATGTCTGTCAGTACATTTTCACCTCTATCTTTAATCACCCTAACTTCTTTCCTTCCATCCCTGTCTCTATGTTGTCAACCTGAATACCTCCTCACTGTCCAGCCTAGCATGGAAGTCCAACCTCCTCTGACCTATCCTCTTTCTCTGCATACACTCCTGCACTTCCTCATTCCACTGTCAAGTCTCCTTATCTACTTTTCTTCCGGGTGGCACACCCAGCATTCTCCTCTCTGTCTCCCTGAGCACATGATGTCCAGTCGTCCCCTCTTGTCCACCAAGATCCTCTCTGCAAACAACACAATTATTACTCTTCCGGCTTCACCACTTCATCCTCCGCTTTGTCTGTTCTTTTCTTCTTCCTCTTCACCAGAGTCCTCCTCCACACCATCCTGTACTGTCTGGCGCTCTCCCCCAGTCACTAAGCTGCTTCAGATCAAATCGTCTTCATGGTGTTCTCCTGCCTCCGCTCTTATAAGTCACTGGGTGTTCTTGCCTCTTCTGGGTAGTATTCACTCCAGCAATTTCCGTCCTTTTTGCAAAATCGAGCACCATCAGTCCTGCGTATCCTGGAGACTAAACCTGTCCATCACCTTCGCATCACCTCTGTTGTCTGCACCAACATGCCCACTGACCTCTGTACCAATCACCACTCTCTAATTTCTTTGGAATAATAATTCAAAGTTGGGTTACTTTTAATTGATTTGACTTTCTAATTTGGGGGGAAAGGGATTTTAATGATTATATGCTCCTCAAGTGTGACATAGAAATAGTCAGGAGGGTATAAAAAGATGTAAGCACTTCTATGTTTGTTTTTCTTTTGTAGCTACAGAAACAGATTTTTATAAATAAAGATTTTGTATAACAGGTTAGGTGTTTGTGGTTTGTGTCTACACATCGGGTTTATTAACCCAGCCGTAACCTTTCTGGGATGTGATTTGGATTAATGGTTTCACTTGTCCAATATGTCAACAGAAAGAAAAAGATGATTCATAGAAAAAAAATCAATGTCCTCAAACTGATTTTAACCTTTAAGATGGCTGTTATAGGTTACACTTTCTCGATCTTGCCTTCTTTCTCTCTCTGTCTCTCTCTGTCTCTGTCTCTTTCTCTCTCATTCTCTCTCTCAGTGCAATATAGTTCAAAAAAGGAAACGATTATGAATATAATTACAATTCTCCAGTCATAAGCTATCAGAATAATTAGAGGTTGTGACAATAAAAATTATACCGTATGTTAGATGGAATTTTAGTTTTAGTTTTTTTTTTTTTCAAAAGCTTCTTAAAAAAAATAATTTATTCAATTTAACTATTGTTCAGATTTTAGAATTTCACATCAATAAGAAAGTCCTTATTGAATTATAAGACTGGTATTTTAACAGTTCTTCAAAAGTCATGTAACTCTTAAAATCCTGGACCAAATATGCATGTATCAAAACTGACAGATGTCTGAATCTTGTCTCAAACGCATAAGAAAATAAGTCAATATTCCCAGCTCTTGTCACATTGTAATTCTTTTTCCTCGACATTTCAGAATAATTTGCTAATTGTTGTACTTAGGGAATAGCAGCATTGATCAGCTGTGGTGAAGGGAAAAAAAGCACCTTTAATGACAACCAGGTGGCTTAGATCTACTCTCTGCATCACTGTGGTCATTTGTAGCTCTGAAAGAAGCCAAGTGTCTATTTTTTATTTTATTTTTTTCGCTATTGGATCCTTTGAGCAGCGAAGACATATGTATGAAAAAACAAACAGCTTCCATTTGTGTCTGTGCAAAGATCTGAGGGGCTTTGGTGCCAGAACACATAAAACCACTGCAGAAGCGGAGATGGAGACAGCTATCGGCGAATGTCAGCTGGCTTCACTCAAAGGCAGTAATGCGAACACCCGCAGGTGTCTGGAATGCATCACCTGGAGAGGTGATTGGGAACAGATTAGAAATGGGACGGACGGAAATTAGGCTGAACTGGAATCATAGAACAGAGAAAAGAGGGAAAGAACACGTGTAAATAAATGGAAAAACTTAAATGGGATTCCACAGAGGGTCAAACACATTACACAAACTGAGACAATTTGGCTTTACGCATGTTTAACTAAAATTCATGCATCATATTGTATTTATTGCTAAACTTGAAAATAGATATGATGGAGGTTCAAACTAACAGGTTTTCCTGCTTCACAGTTGTTCTACACTGCAATTGAGCAGGAATCCATCTTACTGAAACATGAGCTTCAACTTCTTCACTCAGTCATGAGGACATCAGTAGTTCCTTTGATAAAGGGCCCATTTTAGATTATAAGATAGCACCTTCTTTTCTCCAGTGTTTTATCCCCACTGAGTGAACCTTTTACTGTCTGGTTGTGGAACCTCATCAAGCTGAAACGGTCCATGACTGCGCATGACACACTTGATGTTGACCTACAAACCAGCCAATGCAATCTGTTTTTACAGATGTATGACTCATTGTATGTGGTATGCCTCTATAAATATGCTGGTGACAAATGTACTTTTACATCAGAGCTATTTTAAAGTATCATGACTCCAAAGGGTATCGGCGGCATCTGGATTGCATATTGAGGTCTGTGACATTTGGTCTGTCTGAGGCTTTTCTTGTAAGTAAAGATTATGCACGGATGTAGAGACAGAGGAAGATAAATTGCAGCGGTCGGGAAAACGATTCCTTTTATTATCAGCCATAGGTGAAATGGAACGAAAGCTTTTCACCAACTTAATCTTGTTTTCCCTCCTCATTATGTCTGCCTGCACCTTTCTCCCCCACAGATGTCAGATTAATCCATGAAGCAGCAGCACCTTAGACACACCCCTGACTGCTGACTGTCTGTGAGGGGGTGTGTAATGTGGCCCACACAGGAGCAGAATCCAAAGCTGCACGCTTGGCTAGAACAAACCGGAGCCTCTGCTGCTCTTTAGACATGTGCTCATCTTTGCACCCAAAGTGAAGATGCAAAGT
Organism: Arothron firmamentum; assembly: GCA_016586285.1. Taxonomy (NCBI): domain Eukaryota; kingdom Metazoa; phylum Chordata; class Actinopteri; order Tetraodontiformes; family Tetraodontidae; genus Arothron; species Arothron firmamentum. Next base: position 100,637 of record BJFM01002105.1, on the reverse strand, counting down.
CTGCATCAAGATTTGTCTGACATGTGGTTGCAGCTGAACTTGCAGCATCCATAATGCAGCAACTGTAACTACATAAAGACATGACATCCATATAGACTTGGGCAACAGAAGTGCGTCTTGGGGGTCGTAATGTCTGTTGAAGTGTGTCAGCAAACACGTGCAGCTTGCTCCAAAAAAGACAAAAGAAAACATTACAAAAGAGCTTCTGTCAGCTAGAGTCTTGAAGATTAAAACTGAGTAAATTGAGGACAGTCTAACATGCTGCCAGAAAAGCTACTGCAGATGTGCCATCAGGAAGCATAAAGATTGGATGATAAAGGACTGTTTTTCACCTATTTTTCTAATTGACACATTCATCCACTCGAATCTGTGTCAGGTCAAGCTGAATTAAACTGATATTAATGTTGTCTCCTCCTGGATGACAGGAGTGATACGTATCGGTGGTGCAGTTTGCAGCCTCGCGCGTCTCACGCTTCGGCCACAGTCTACTTGTAGATACGCTGATCCATCTCACTGGATAGAACTCGTCGGTACTATGACCATGTCGATCAGTGTTTGTTGTGCAGAACCATCCAGCTCAGGCATTTAAAGCTTCTATCCTCCATCTTACCCAGTCAGAGTTTGTGTAATATCCGATTATTTTCTTGCTAAAGGTTTGATTTCTAACTTAATCTAAATCGCATCTCAATAATGCATCGCAGCACTTGCATCTCCATAAATGGATCTAAAGGCATCCTCCTTTGATATGGTGCTGATAAGTATGCATGTTGGCATCAGAGTAGCTGGTCTGGGAGTACAGGCTACATGTCTTTATACCAGAGGATTGGGGTTTGTGGTCATTTTCAAAGCCTTCAGAGTTTAGTCTCATACATGAATAAGATGTGAGTGTTGCATTATAAAGCACATCTGACAGGCTGAGATCTGACTGTGTTTCAAAGCCTGAAAAATTAACGAGTGAAACAATACCCTGAGTATATACTCACTAAATGATAATGTAATATAATGTATTGCCCGCTGCCTGCATGTTTACAGTGAACGCGGTTGTTCACCAGTAGGAACCACCAACTGTTCTCCGCAAATGACTCTAGCAAACTTAAAAAAAAGAGGAGGAAAGGTGATTTTCTTCTAGTGTAATGCAATAATAATGTACAATAAGACCATGTATATTGAAAAGCTGCTGTTCCCTTATTTATATATATTTCTATATTATTTATATCCCATATTTGGTCATTGTAGGTATTTATGGAGAAGACAGCAGCGTTTGCTGGTTTCGTCCACAAAAGCTGATACTGGAGATGCCCAATTTATTCTGATAAAAAGGAAAAAGGCTGCATGCTGTGTTAGGAGGGAGTTCATGTTTACCTCTCAAGGAATGGAAAGTGATTCAGAATGCAACAGACAAAAAAGAGCAATAGAAACAAATCCTCCTACTGTTAATTAAAGCAGAATATTGTAGTTAGACATGTCCCAGAAAGCTTCGAGGATCAATGTGCTTCTATATCATCCTAAAGCTACAAAGCAGTAAAGCCCAGATGTTGATGTTGGGCAGGCAGCAAAACTGTAACACACCCTTCACAACAGTGAATCTTTGTGGAAGAATAATAAGATTCTATAACAGATGTTGCCTGCATTTACTGCCTGAAGCTATTTTCTGCATGAATTGTTTGGCAACTTTGCCATCGTCTGTATTTCGCTTTGCCTTCAAATATTCCAAATGTGTCTGAAAGTGGACAGCAGAGAGAATCTTCAGTAAATTGAAATCTTGGTAGAGCTGGTTGCTGACATCGCATCCCAATTGAATTTTAGCATAAAAAAGTCAATTCTTTATCCTGACAAAGTTGGTTTATTCTCCCAATGTCAGAGATCTTTCCTTCTTTTGTGTGATTGTGCAGAAGGGATGAAAAGCAGTGTGAGATTTTACCCATTCAAATGTGAAAGAGAATGCTAGGTAGGCCGGTTGTGGACAAAAAGGCTTTTAAGTTTAGGGAAAGGCCATGAGGCATGAAAATCATACGTTTGTAACCGGAAATTTATTTATTTGACTGAGACAATAAAGTTGCTGGTTTGTCTGCTGATTCCCACTCAGCCTGAGTTGATCTATTTTTAAACAAAGCTGTAACAAAGTCTGTACTCAGTCATTTCTGTTGCCTATATATATACACACACACACACACACACACACACACACACACACACACACAGTATATTTGGTTTGTTATGTTAAACAGGTAACATACCTTTATTCCTTTGTAGCAGAAGCCATAAAAACTTAAGCCTTTTTTTATTCTAGGCTTTCATATTTCATTTCACCATATTCCAGCTTAGGTTTATCATGAATAATACATGCATCAGGTGACTGAGAATATGCAGTGAGGAAAAAGGAGTGACAGGCTCCAAAGGCTGAAAAGGTGCAATTTAAAATAATAATATGAATGATTGTGGCTCCATCTTCCTCTCTTCCATAACAGAACAGGCACATGTATGCAAAATGTCTAAGAATATGTGTTAACAGATTCAGCGGCTTCACTGTGGCACAGTACGTCACAGCTTGTCAGAATTGGCTGCATATGGACTGAAACACAGGTGATGAACAGAAAAACACATAAGCGAGAAAAAGGTTCACGTGGGCCAGCGAATTAGTAATAATAATTAAAAAAAAAAAAGCTGTTACAACCATTTTTGTATCTGGTAAACACAGAAGTAAATACCATTTAACAAGTATTTATTCGGTTACTGAATAAATACTAATTGAAGCTAATTGAGTCAATGCATAAAAGTACATACAGAATAACTTTTATCAGTGCTGGAAGAGCTGCACATGCAATTCTATCAAAGCTCTATGTAAACAGCATTTGCTGGTTTAGGTGCTGATAAATTGAAGCAAACCCAAGTTCAAATTGACTGCTAGCCAGAGGCTAGCTGTAGTAGCATTCCTGGTAGTGAATTAAAGGAGTCATTTTCAAACGCATCCACATCAGAGATTCTCATTCTTGTTCATGGAATCAATTTGTCTTGATAGCAGTTCCAGAGATAGAGAGATGCAGAGTTTGAGAGTAATTTGATTTACTGTCACTGCAGCTAAAGGTTAGCTTTCCCACGCCAGCACTGTGATGAAGGATAATTTCATTCTGGCTGCTGTCAGTTGTGACACGAGAGATTGAGTGAGGAGGCAGCTGCAGCAACAACAGTCACAATGTCCCACTGCAACGCACACACGCACGCACGCACGCACGCACGCACGCACGCACACACACACACACACACACACACATGCATCCATCAATAGAGGTGGCCACCCCTACCTTTTAAATTAAAGAAAAAGTGTATCTCACCTCCATTGGATTTAATGACGGAAGAGATCTAAGAAAAACTGTTTGTTTGTGTGACTATTTTGTGGGAGGAAAAAGCTTATTTTAACTTATATTCTCAGGTATTTCCTTGAGAATGAATGACACAAGTTTATCTTAACTGCAACCAAGTGATATTTGGTTTCAGCTGCTAAATATAGAGAACTAGAGGCCACTACCTTCAGAAGATTAAGGCTTCCATGCAACCGTTGGCATGCAGCAGTCAGCCAGAGCTTTCAGCCATAAATGAAGCATTTATGACGTATTCAGCAGCAATAAATGCCTTCTAAACACCCTTCCTTCCCTGTGCTCAAGCAATTAAAAGATAATGTGCAGTCACAGTTGGAATAACGAAAGGCTGGGGCTGATTTGCTGACAGCCAGCCAGTGCTGCGCAGTTCACATGTTCTCCTGGTGCCAATGTGGGTTTCTCTTGGTACCTCAGCTTCCTGCCACAGCCCAGGAACATGCACTTCAGGTTAATTTGCGGCTGAGATTGCTCCTATTTGGGTGAGTGAATCTGGTGTGTGTCGAGAAACAACCTAGCAATAGTTTTCCCGTGGGTGTGTCGCGTGTAACACACATTACATATTTGCAGTGTCCTGAGCGTGTTTTTGATGACTTGTAATATCAAAGCTGCATGTGCTTGTGCGTCACAAGCGTCTCCTCCTGTGGGCTGAGCTGTCAGCTGGTCGGGTGCTGGAAAAAGAACATTTTGTCATTTGTGGCGGCTCCAATCTGATCTCCAGCTGTGATGTGTGTTTTCTCTGTTCAGTTCCCACCTACTCTTAAAGAACAGTGAACTGCCAGATGCTTTTTGCTGGTGTTGGATGTGGAGGAATGTGAGCCTCTTTCACTGATTATCTTTAAATTCTTCTTTAGAATACCTGCAGATTCAAAGCTAAAATAGTGGAAAAGATAAACTGTTGAGTGGATTTCTGTCTATTGTGTATTTTAAAGACTGCTGCTCATAATAATAAAAAAGAACTATAAGCAATCTTTTAAAAAAAGGAATATTTGAACATATTTGCCATTTGTCAGATATAATTTTTGCATGAAGCGAGAATATGATGGTGCGAGCTTCCCCCCGTGCTTCTTGCTCTGAAGATTCTTTTGTTGTATTAGGACAACACGGATGAATAATGCATCAGTGTTTTCTCTCCATTGCCTGAGCATTGGAGCTTTAAAGATCTGCTTTTTCCAATATCCCACACTGACTCAGCAGCTGCTGTTCAAAGCCGTGGCCCAGTGTGTGTGTGGGGCTTATGTGTCTATGGGAGCTTTAGCGGTTTCCACGTGGAGAGAAATCCTTTTGTACCAAATAACAGCAGAGTGAAAAAACTCTGACAATATGGGATTGTTGTGTTTGTTGTGCTGTTGTTTTACTGGAGGTGTAGCTCTCTACAAGCAGTACAGCATCACTGACCTAAAGCAGTACAAAGACAAAGTGAACAGGTCGCGATGGGGTCGGTTGTTGTTGTTTTTTTTTAACCATCTCTGGATCTGGGAAATTGCCTGTTTCGTCTGGGATCGTCAAGGCCGCCTCCTCAGTCTGCCACTCAATTCACATTCACTAGACCTGATGATTCCTTCTGCAGCTGGCAGCTGGAGGATGTACCCCTGCCCTCCGCAAAGCCATTTTAATTTCTTTATCTGATCCTAATTGTCAGGTTTGTCATCAGAATAAATCAAGAGCATCAATAAAAAAAAATTAAAAAAAAAATTCACCATCTTGCCATCAGATGCCCAGAGTTCATACTTTGGAAAAAAGCATGAGAAAACATTGTTCTTTAGCTCAATCATGCCTGATAAATATGTTGGAATCCCCGTCAGGTCACAGCAGCCCTGTCTTAAATGGTAAATGAAGGCTTGCATCAGTCACTGCTAAAATGCCTGAAAATTTCCGTTCTAATATTTAGCATTTCTTTCACTGATTGATGATACTTGACCTGACTTTCCCTGACTGCTCTCCTCTCTCCTTTATAAATGATCAGAAGACTGCTTTCTTTTAGGCTTATGAGACAAAATAAATCATCTTGGCTGAAATTATTCCAAGTGGGTCGTTGCTGACTCCAGCGAGCTGAAAACACCTGTCAGCTCAGCTGCAACCCAACAGGCTTTCCCTGGAATGTCCATAAGTCGCCTCAATTAAGCTAATGACATATCACAAATGCATTTCCAATTTTATCAGACAGCTATTTACTGCTCCTGCAGTGGCATGTGAAATATACTCCCAGAGACTGGCTGGATTATTAAATGGCTCTTTGGAAAACGAACCGGCAATATATAGCATTGATCATTGATCACACGCTGCTCCCGGTCTTCGGCAGTCGGACCGGATGCTTTGAGTAAGCTGCAGACAAACACAATTAATTTTAGTTCCATTTCCCCACATTGCCATTGACGATTGACTTCCTATTCCAGCCAGCTCAAAGATGGACTTCCGAGAAAAGGAACACGAGTCACCCCCACACCTTTGTGTTCACACACACACACACACACACACACACACACACACACACACACACACACACAC